>CAJNIZ010000137.1:126823-137158 GCA_905231905.1 Symbiodinium pilosum | reverse complement strand
AGGAAGGGCTTTTCAGCAGGACCCCCAATATGGACCAATTCAGGGCTATATATAACTATATTTTAAATATTATCCAACTGTTACTGAGTGGGGGCAGTACCCAAGGTTTAGGGAGTTCCATGTTGTGTGTGTGTTTTTTTGTTCTTTCTTTTTTTTCCCCCCGTTTTTCCTTTGCTCATAATCGAACAGGCTGTAGAGGTTCAGGAGTTCCGGGCTTTGGGGAGTGATGAGACTGAGGTGCCTGATAGGGATGGGTTCAGGGTTTAGAACCTGAACCCCAACAATACGTGTGGATTTCCTGAAAATTCGGCGTACTTTTTGAGGGGTCCCCATATTAAAGATCATAGTATGATGGGGTCTATCACTAGGGAGCCCTTATTTGGAAAACTAAGCTGCCACATAGAATAAGAGTCTTTTGGGGTCCAGCTAAGCCTGCAAAACCTCATAAAACCCGCTAACTCACTTGCAAAAGTGAATGGAACCTATAAGCCCGAACCCTGTCATAAAGTCATTCTCAAACTTTTTGGGAAGCTCCTGAACCCTAAACCCTAAACCCTAAACCCTGAACCCTGAAGGTGACCCTGGGAAAGTGGAACCAGGCAGACGAAGAACTGCAGTCTCTACGCAACAGCCCGCTGCTGGATGTACCCGGGCGAAAAGTCATGGGGCAAGGGGTAGGTTTTCGTGCAGTTAAACGAAGGGCCCAACCCTTGAAACCCTAAACTCTATAAGGGTGTAGACTTTCGTGGACTTAGGCTCAAGGGTGGGGCTTTGGGCCTATTGTGCACGTGGGAACCAAGCACTTGACCCAAACCCTATTGGGTTTTGGGGTTTATAGTTTCATGTAGCGCCCGTGTAAGCCCATATGAGCCCAGGTCAAAATTACCATCATCGAGCAGTATTAAAGGTGGTTGTTCAATGAATGGGAAGATGTTTAAACCACTGCAAAGCAATAGGGGGCACCTTAACAAATGCGCCGAAGCGACATCAAAAATCACCAAACCTGAAGAAACGATTCTGGACACCCTAAATGAATTCCACCCATACCACAAAGAAGTTGTATTGATGCCGGCTCATCTCACCCCTTATAGCAGACTCGAAGCGTGATAAGGCTTTCTTGGAAATTTGCTCTTCCCAGAGGGTCCCAGCGCCCGATCATTTTGTCATTTAGTACTTGGCTATGGTCTGGTTTTGGTGGGGTGTTTGGTTCTTAGGTACTTACCCTGGGGAGCAGAGTCTAGCAGTCATGTTTGCTTCGGGCTCTGAACTCTAGAATCCTAAGCCCTAAACCGTAAACCCTAAACCCTAAACCCCCGAATTGTTACCTAAATTCGGCTATTTGGAGTTCTAGGGTTGATAAGCTGATTTGAGAAGAATAAAGTGACTATGTCAAGGAGACCCTTCTATCTACTATATACCCATGCTATTCAACTTAATTCGTATTCCGTATCAGGCACCCGGTAAAAGGGCCACAAATTGAGGACAAGTTTTTGGTGGATTCGTGCCTGGGGTTCAGGCGTCATTTGGCGGCTTCTGGTGGCACAGTTTCAGGTTTTAAGCCCTTGAACATCTCCATTCCAGAACCTTAACCTTAGTTGCTAGAACAGAGGATAGCGTGAGTTACCCCCATCCCTTATCCCCCGGGTTTAGGGTTCATAGGGTTGAGGGTACAACTGAAACCCTGAACCCTGCATCCAGGAGCAGGAGCAGCTGTGGGCTGTGGCGCGGACGGGGGTAGTGGCTACAGCTTCACCCCAGCAATTGGTTGCTTTTGTCTCACCCCGGGAGGCTCCTTCTTTCGGGCTAGCTGTGTTTAGGTATAGAGTATATGAGCCAGGGATTAAATTTAGGTTGGGGAGGATCTATATAGGGGAATATACAGGGTTTTGGGGGGGACCTGATACACAACACATTTAGTCCAGGGCTCATATAATGAGGGCACGAAGGGTGGGTCCCGTTGGGCGTAGGTAAGTGCGGGTTCTTAAGGTCTTGGTTAACAACAGGGTGCCGGGAGTCTGGGGTTGACTGAGGCTTCCGGGATTTGTGTCCGTAGGATTTGGGGCTTTGGGTTCTGGATTTAGGTCTCATAGGGTTTATGTTTTAGGGACTTTAGCACCGGCAAGCAAAGCTGCAAAAGCAGTGGCCGATAGCCTCACAGACCCTCAAGAAACCTCCGCGCTGCCCAATATTGGTACCTAAACCTCCAAAATATGTAACAGAATGGCCCTAAACCCATAATAATAATAGCCCAAAAGGCCATTATTCTACATACTTTTGGGGCCCAGGTAGCAGTCAGGCTATCAGGGTCTTGTGACTGGGCGCGGGGAACATTTCTGCCACGTTGGCCCCTTGACGCAAAATCCTTGCATGGGCTCAGGGTGGATGCAGTGATTTCGCAGCCCTTCATTTTGTTAACCCTGAAGGTCCGGGGTTTAGGGTCTAAGAAGGGCTAGGATATGGTAGAGCCCCAAATGGTGCCTGCATGTATTCTGTATTCTACATCAGGGAATGCTCAGAGTCCGCATAGTGTACCTTTCGGAGCAACCCATAACGAGAATCATACGACTAAATCTCATCATGGCCTCAAAGCAAGACAGCATTGGAAGAAACGCCACATTTTCGCTCTGTTCAACTTACATGCATGTGGAAGCATCTCAGATAAAGATAGCGCTACACACGCCCTCATACCAGATCATTCGCCATAGGCTCTGCTTCTTGGAATCCCTAAATCCTGAACCCTAAATCCTAAACCCTAAACCCGCAACCCTCCAATCAATCAGACATCTGGTTGCAGGAGGTACGTATAGTCTTAGCTGCTCTTGTATGGGGTGTGCTTAGCTTATCCGGGCCCGCACCCCACTGAATGCTAACAACTCCCATGATATTCTGATACGCTGTTATATTATGGGGCATTTTAGTATTATGTGGATGAGGGTTTTATTCTAATGGCCCAAAAACCTATAAACCTCACTCTACAAGCGTTCAGCGACCACAGTGGCATCGGTGGCCCCATCCACACCATCCATCCGGATGCTGCAGGGCAAGATTTCAGCCTATCCACTCTTCTGGTTCATCCTTGGTATGATTCAGAGCCAGACCAGGTGCTGGAAATCTGCAACAATCAAGACTGGCATTATGATGCCGTGGTGGAACTGGGGAGGAAGCGTGCAAACAAAGCAGGCACCGGTGAAAAGCGCAAGCTCGGCTACGACCTCAGCGGGCGTCGCCCGGGCGAAGGCGCAAGAAAGCGCCGCAGGGCAGGGATGTCGACAAGGTTAGTTACAATGGTTCTATGTACTTTGGGGGTTCAAGTTGTGCGAAGGGATCACCCCAAACCCCAGACCCTATTTAAACCGTAAGCCCAGACCTTCTGTAAACCCTAAACCCTAAACCCCAGGCCCTATTTAAACCCTAAACCCTACACTCGAAGAGGGGCCGGGCTCGGACTGGCATTGCCCATGTTACCATTTGAGCAACTGTTATTACTAGGGTTACAAAGGGGCCATTAAGGGTTCGGGGTTAAAGGTTTGGGGTTTTGGGTTTGGGGATGAGGTATCAGGGTTTAGGGTTACCAAGGTTGGATATAATATGGGTCCCTTGGAAAACTGTCGTATCGTCCCAAATACATCCTCAATAGGAACCCATGTCATTTAGTTCCGTGGGAAAATGCTGCACTTCATGTTTGCATTTATGTTGTAGGGTTTCGGCTTTTAGGGGCTACCAAGGTAGATAGATGAACTCTTGCTTCAACGGGGACTCCTCGGTAATGCAGAAACTGCCAGCGTATATGAGCAGTAGCCTAAAAGGTGATAGATAGGTGATATTATATTTGCATATATAGGGGAATATATTAGGGTTATTAAGGGATACTAGGAGTTTGAACTAAGCTCATAAAAGGTGGTGCGAAGCGATCTCGTTTTCGCTTCTTCTTCCTCCCGTAGGTCACGTTGTAACTGCTGTTTTTTTTTTTTTGCCTGTGCACTCACATAGATCCATGTGATGTCATTCTTATCACCGGTGGTTAGCGGGCATCAGCGTGGCTCTGGAAAAGGTGTAGGAGTTTTGCGTGGGGAGCTTGAGGCAATTCCAGGTGACTAGTGGTTCACTTGTGGCAATCAGTTGTTACTATGCCGTGTAGTATGATTAAGATGTGATTGAAGAGGCCTCAGAAGCAATGAAAAAGCCAAAACGCGAACCTGTGACTAGGAGTGACCTCCAGCATGTTCGAAAGGACCTTCAATCCCATTGCCTTACATAACCTGATAGCCCTTACACATCCTTATATGGCTAGGTAGTCCCCTTATGAAACCCCATGAGCTACAGGGGTCACCACTAAGGGTCCCTCCTACAGCCTGATAAGCTGCAGCAATTCCTTCCCAACACTGTCCTTGGCAGAACCCATAGACTCCAGAGAAGAATGGACTAGCAATGCTCAGAACACTAGTAGGACTGCTGATGCTGATACTGATGCTATTAGCCACTTGGGTTGAGGTGGCGGCGACGGCGGTGGCGGTGACAGTGGTGGTGGTGGCGGTGGCAGCATCAGACGGGGGTGGCGGCAGTGGTGGTGGTGCTATATTTCTAGCGCTAATAGTTTTACTACCGCCGCCACCACAACCACCTTTTACTGCGCTACCGCATGAGCAGGGCGTGGAGCTGAATTCGGACGACTTGCACAAACACTGCAAGGCATTGTGGGCGGGGTGTAGGATAAGCTTACTTTTGTATAGCAAAAAAAGGAATTCATCCTTACAGTAGTCCTGCATTCTCCTCACTCGAAGGTGGGGTTCTGATGTACACATCCTCCCCCCACCCAAACTAGTTGAAGATTCAAAATCGTCCGTGGCCCCTGTTAATGTAGACCCGTGATTAATAAACCCCCTCCTTTTGAGGGCCTTGAAATTAGGATCCTTATAGTAATCACCATCAAGGGGAGGGGCTTATTAATCGGGGGTCTACACCCTAAACCCATTATGGTAGTTTCCATTTTATTCTCCATTATTCCAATATATCCTCAATATAACCCTATAATCACCATTTAAGGGGAGGGGATTTATTGATGAGGGGTCTCGATTAACCAGAGGCAAGTAAAGGACTGGAACTTCAAGTAGTCAAGGTCGTGGGATTTAGTTTAGGGTTTAAGGTTTGGGGTTTAGTTCCTTGGGATTTAGCTTGGACCTTAGACCCTGAACCTGTTGGGATTCCCTTATGCTCCTATTTTAGATACCTAACGGTCAACCCTTAGTAGGGGTCCTAAATGCCACGTGCTTAGGGCTCAGGGTTTTGCAGGGTCTCAAGCAAAATCAATGTTTTGTCTTTTCTTTGCTATTCGGGGATGTCCAGCTTAGGAGTATCAAGGATCCCCATTAGCAGCTTTTTGTGCTAGCTATGCCCTCTTATTTAGGGTCTATAGGGTCAAGGGCTTAGGGTTTCCGCGACCTATACTCTTGAACCGATTGCCTCTTGATTGGGATATATTCGGGTCATTCAAGCAAGGTAAGCGTGCCTAAAGGCCGACAAATGTGAATCTTTAGGTGGGTTCGGTTCGGTGGAAATGAAACATGTTTGAAACTTTGCGAAGTAAGGTATTACGGTATCCTCGGGCCATGCAAATGTTTAGTTTGATCTCCAGTCCAGACACTCATGCGTAGTTCTAGGTAGGGTTACATGTAGATAAAAACATACATATATTGATTTTCAAATCCATTAACATAACTAGGAGTTCCAAGTACCTGGACCTCCCAAATCCCCATACACATGGCCCTTCAATCACAAAACAACGGGTATGTGGTCTATTCTGGGCCTGGGTACTTCAAAGGCACAGGTAGCTACATAGCCCGTATAGCTGCCCGGAAGGGTCCAGGCCTACATGATCTATAGCCTAACCTTTCTTGACGTTAAGCTCCTTCGAGGGAGTTATATAGGAAAGTATATAGGGGACTACTATAGGGACTTACTGAGGGGAATACTAGGAGTTTGGACTATGGCTCGCATAGTGCGAGAGCGAAAGGCAGAGTAATGCTAGGAAGTGGACCTCAGGATTCCTGTTAAGACCCACTGTGGCCAGTCCCTAAACCTCAAGACCTGAATACGTTTTGGGGGGGAAGGATCATAGTATACCCGGAAAATATATTGGTACCCTATTCTGGGAAAAAAGACGCCATAAGCTCTAAACCTTTTAGGGATTACTACAGGCATCCATCATGTAGAGTAGCAGCCTTTCAGTTTTTTTTTGAAGGCTAAGCCATGACTTTACCTGTTTTGTTGGGATTGAGGTAAACCCCAAAAACCCTATAATATAAACCCGATAAACCCGCCCTCAAACCCTATGGACCCTAACCCCCCTAAACCCTAAACCCGATCTTTGACTACATTGTAGTCAAAAGATCCCTCTGCCTAACCTTAAACTTTTAACACCCTAACCCCTAATTGACTGCTTGGGGCTCAGGGTTCAGCATGCAATAGCCGCTGATTGGAGTTCAGAGGAGTTGCTTTACAGGTTTGGGCTTATGAGAAAGATGCTCCCAGCTCTAAATCTTATATCCTCAACCCTAGGCCCTAAAGCCCAAGCTACGAGATGTCAGTGAACGTGGTTGTATTTGGATTTTTTAATGTGGGGTGGTTGCTCCCCATGTTTTATGCATTTTTTGGGGTTTGTGTGTGCTGGGTGGGCTCTATAATAAGGACTTTAGTATTTTGGGGACAATGTTGGGGTCCCCCTATTTAGGGAAACCGGAGTTAGATAGATAGATAGATAGATAGTCTGCAATGTGCCAGTTTTCTGCACCACGGTGCCCTCATTCATCCCTAAACCCTAAACCCTAAACCTTAAACCCTAAACCCTAAGCCTAAAGCCCTAAACCCTGGTTACGCAACCGCCCAACACGGCAAGGCACAGCTTGTCCTGCCCCCAACCCTACCCAAAACTCCAATGGCGGTCATTTTTGGGGTAGCATTATATAATCCTCTGCCATAAAACCACAGCAGAAAAGAACTACATAGGAGCCCTTGGGTAAACCCTTCAGAGCTTGTGTCACACGACTTGATCGCAGGTACGTGCCTGGCTGCTAGTGATTATGGGCGGGGCGGAGACCTTTGCAGTTACAACCAAACGCCAGGGCCTTTGAACCACTTGTACCTAATCCCTCAGCACTAAAACCTTAAGCATAAAACCCTAACCATTCAAGTCTACTTGGAGAGTTAATGGGACTTTGTAAGTCGGTTAAGAATGGGGATACGTAGGGTTGCTATATAGCTTATATAAAAGGGCTTATAAGGATGCTTACTAAAACCCTCTAACTCTAAACCCTACATCCTCAACCTTTAACCCTTAATATATAGCAGTTTCCATTTTCTATTCCATTAAGATAACTATGTCCCCCGGCCCTCCAAGTACTACAGGCGCTGCTGGCCCCAGCCTACATCCCAAAGCACATTGTAGTGCTGCCGTCAGGTCCGGTGGGTTTTTGGCTGTGAGGGGCAGAGGGGGGGCTTAGTTGGGAATAAGGGAAAATGTTTAAGGGATTGTGCAGGGATTATATAGGGGCTACATAGGGTTTATATAGGGATTATAGAAAGATTATATAGCGGTTATATAGGGGTTGTATTCCCTTCTTCCTTAGGAGGAGCCAGTGCGTTTAGGGGTTAGAGTCGCAACGGAAGTTCAGGCTGGGAGGCTTTCGGGCTTAGGATGCAGGGTGTGAGGTTTAGGGTTCAGCACCAGTGTTGGAGGTTTGGCATCAAAATGGCTCATCATGTAGAACATTAGAAGTTCGAATAGCAGTGAGCAGGATTCATTTCCCCAAGTAGGGATAACCGAAACGATGGCATAATTAAATTGAGTCACTCATAGCTGCCTTGTTGTTAAGGAATTCAAATTAGTTGCCATAATAGAGGTATATAGCAAATAGCAGGTTTGCCTTAACAGCAACCCAGATAATGTCTCTAGCTAGTGCAAAGTCGTTACCATATTGTGCCGAGTGGAAGCTCGCAATCCTAAACTGCTGCCTCCACCCTTTGCTCCAAACTGTTCGCCCAAAACCCTAAACCCAAAGCCCTGCACCCTAAACCCCAATCCCTGAACCCTCAACACCCCAAAACCTAAACACCCCAAACCCCTTAGCCACCTTTCACCCCAGGCCACAAGTCCTAAACCCAAAGACCCGTAAGCCTTGCAAGCCATGCCGGTTCCCTGGTTCTCTCTATATCTAGTACAGGATTTAGGGTTTAGGGACCCTAGAATTACACAACCTAATTTGCTTCCAGGGTCCACAATAACCCTAGAAGTGCATTAGAGGGGCCCATACTTCGAAGCTAACCTTTCAAGCCCCAAAACCCAGTGCAGGGTTCAGAGTTTAGGGAACCTTCAACGTTGAACCGGGATCCCAGGATGCCAAAGGTGTTTGCAGACTTTAGGGTGCTCCGGCTTTAGGGTTTAGGCTTTAAAAGTTAGGGTTACGATCTGAGGGCATGGAGCCCCAGCGAAACCTTAGGGTTTAGGGTTTAGGGTTTAGGGATATACCGCCGCCCACTATACTATAGCCCTTCTTATGGGGAGCCCCCAAAACGAGACTCCTCATTATTGGCAACATCCAAATCTTCAACCTTAGATCCCAAAGGGTCCATGTAGTTTTTTCGTACATGCTTGGGCCCCAAAGTAGTTATATGGAAATGCCTTTGGACCCTAAGTAGAAGCCATATCCCTGCCCTGAACCCAAAACCCTAAACCCTACTTGGAGGCCCAAAGGACTTAGTAACTACTTATAACTGGGCTTATATTATAACCCACTTACAGTCCCCCTAAATGGGCTTCTAGGGGTTATCCCAATTATAAGTAGGGTTATAGTCCTACTTATAAGTAGTTACACGGGCCCTATGCTATATACCTACATAGACCCTTTCGGGATGAAAGGTTTGCCGGTTCTCGCAAATGGCAAGATCAATTTCGCGGAGCTGTAGCCGATCTGCATGTTGCCTTTGCATGTTCCGTTTCTGGGTCTGGGGTACAGTATGGGGCTCAGGGCTCCGGATCTATGTCCCCAAAAATCATATCTACCTGTTCTTACTATGCATGCCAGATAATAAGCAGCTGAAATTGAATCTTGCGAGAGTTCCTTACGTTGTGGGATCCGGGTTCAGGGTCCAGGTTTCGTGGGCGTCAAATACATGAGAACAAAAGTATGCTAACCCCCCACCCCATCGATCTACCTTGCAAAGGTCGTCTTGTATCAAGATTGTCAACATCCTGTTTTGAGCGCTCACTAAACAGCAATACTAATCTGCAAATCTAAAAGCTCAAGGAAAAACCCCGTATATCCGATATGCAAGTTGCTCGAAGTTTGTGTCATGTAAGCTTCATCTTAACAACAGTACAAATCTAGGAAATTCAGGAACCTCTTCATGCTAGTCAAAGTTGTCACACACACACACAGAGCGGAAGCCCATACTAGGTTCCTCGTAGGAATTCTGCATGCATGCTGTTGTTTTGAAAAAGCTTCCGAACATTGATAACCTAACAGTTCGAGGAATCCTCTTAATTCAATCAGATCGCCTATGATGTCAGGTATATGAATTGATTTATGAACCTTTCTCGAGCACAACAAGACAAGACTTCATACACCCACAAGAAATCCCTCTCTTATATGCTCCTCTTGAAACGCATGCTGGACGCCAAAGTTCGAACCCAATAAGTTATTTAGTCAATACATTGAAGCCCCAGTTTTGCCATTTTTGATTGGCTTTCTGATGCATGAAGTCCCTTTAAAATAACATTCTGGAACAACTGTACATACCAAATCCTCCAAGAGATTCTTGGCCCTGTTAGATTCCCGATAACATGTGCGCATGCAGATTCGCTTCAACAAAGGGACCCCTAGATTCTGGACACTAAACTCTAAACCCTAAACCCTAAACCTCCAAATGTATAGATGCGGCCTGGAGCTCATAAAAATGGAGGTCCTGCAGGGGGTTTAGGGTGTAGGATTTGGGGCGTCGGGGTTTAGGGTTAGTTTCCCTTGGGGCAGAATCCTAGAAGGGTTTAGGATTTAGGGTTATAAGGTTTAGGGTTTAGGGCTTTGGCTGTAGGGTTTAGGCTTCCCAGATTCCTAGTAATTATGGCTTGTGAAGCTGATCTTGCAGTAGGGGTGGTACTTTGGTGAACAATCAAGGTACTCGAAGCCATCATGCTCCCGGCGGTAACCCACATAGTTTAACTGAATTCATATCTTAGGGGCACCTCCCTACATGGCTTCTTCTATCCTGAGCTGGCTCCACACGCCCTTCCCCACAAAAAGTTCTCTTGCCCGGAGCCCGAAATCCTAAATCCTAAACCTTAAA
>CAJNIZ010000137.1:116583-126746 GCA_905231905.1 Symbiodinium pilosum | reverse complement strand
CCTAAACCTTAAACCCTGCACCAAACCCTAGCCCCAGACTCCTAGACTTCTGACGGCTCCCCCAGGAAGACCCTCGCGGAAGAGCACGTTCAGGACAAGCAGCAATACGCCAACGTTAACTTTGAACCCAAAGTATGTGGAGGTTTCCCAGGGGGTTCCCGTAGTAAGGATTATAGTTTGTTGGGGTCTATATAGCGGTCCCCATTTTTGGGAAAACTACCAATTACGTAGAACAATGGCCTTTAGACACTACTGAAACGCATGTAGTTCTCCTGGTACCTGAAGTATGTAGAATAGTGTTTATTCTTACTATTTCTAAGGGAGCTGGGCCACTATTTTGCCAACATTTGAGGTGAAGGAAGGCTAGAAACTAAATCCCTACATCATGTAAAGGGACCTTACCGGGAACCCCAAACAGGGAACCCCAAGAATATAAGAGGAATATAATAGAATACAAGGACCCTGGTAGGTATATTCCTATTAGATTCCTACTATATTCTTGGGGTTCCCTGTTTGGGGTTCCCTATAATGTCCCTAAACCCTAAACCCTAAATCCTAAACCCTAAACCCTAAACAGGAGCCTCGGGCGGTAACGGCTGGTAAGGGTCTTCCGTTGTTGCTGGCTAGCATAAGAGGCCTTGGATTCTTTTTCGGTAGCCAGTTTAGGGTTTATACATGTAGGGTTTCCCAAAATTAGGGATACCTTTTTGGGGATCCCTATAATAAGGACTGTAGTATTTTGGGGTCTATATTGGGGTCCCCCTATTGACGGAAACTACCATGTAGCTCTTCAGAGCCCAATTTACCTTGATAAAGGAGCTGGGTTTGGGGTTTGGGGTATAGGGTTCAGGTTTAGGGTTTAGGATTAAGCAAGTGGGTTTGTGTGGGGTTCAGAGTATATACCTTTTTTAATGGAGGGGTAGTGAGCTCCCTGGAAGGATAGAGTTTGCCTGAACTTCAAGTTCGCAGAAATATCGCATTTGCCAGGACAGCCCTATCCGTCAAGTGGGGATTTCCCTGCGCACTCCCCTATGTCGTTTTCGTGCGAGCATACGATTACGAGAGCCTTCAGCTAGATTGGCAGGTCTTCAAATAGATCTTGTGGTCAGCCACTGTCGGGAATTTAGGGTTGACTCAAGCCTGTGATCCCTCATCTCAAGTATTAAACCAAACCTAAGGGCTTTAGCTCCACCAAAAAGGGTTTAGGGTTTAGGGTTCAGGGTTTGGGCCTTGGCTCCACCAACCAGACCCCCCCCCACCTTAAACTGCGAAGCGGAAGACTTCTGCTGCAGGAAGCATCTCAGACGGTCTTGGACTCTCTTGGCCAGATGAGGTCGTTCCCGTACAGGGTTTAGGGTAAAAGGGTTTAGGCGTTATGAGGGGGTAATATGGGTTACTGTTGGGATAAGGGAGAATCAAATGGAAAATCGAGAGCCCGGGTCGCTGTGAGAGCGCTCTTTTCATATAGATGCAGCCTTCATCAGGAAGTAATCAGAGCCAGATATCAACAAAATAACATGGGATGCTTCAGCCCAAGCAGACTGCTCAGTAATGCTTGGCATACGTTTTGAAAATCAAACGGAAAATGAAATGGAAGCTACTGTATACAGGGTTATGTAGGGATTATATGGAAGTTTTCCAAAAGATGAGGTTGCTCCACATAAAGGTGGACACTGCTGGTGATGGATGAAATCCTCCATCTGTAGTCTCCTTACGAACATTTGTATCAGAGCAGAACCCAAAGCATCTATCAACAAATGTTTTTATTACAGAACCAAGGGGACGACAGCCATTACCCTGGTAGCTTAGTAATCCTTATTGTTAGCACCCACTAAAAGGCACCTCTCGTTTTGAGAAACTGCATAACTTATTTGGCAGTAGACTGCACTTCGGGCAATTCATGATTTCGTCCATCAATTGCTAGGTCGGGGAAAACCCAGTTGAAACCAGATAAACCCCTATGGTCTACCAGAATTGAGCTTGTAAAAAAATCGGGTGGCGTGTAAAATGCCTACCAAAGGTCCTGAAGCCTGAGACCCAAATCTTGAGCCTGTGGTTGATTGAAATTCTCGCGCTGCTCCCATATGCTGTAGTTCCTAGGGTAGACGGTATATAAGGGACTTAGGGTTTAGGGGCTTACTTAGAGAGTCAGGGGGGCTTAGTAAGTAGGTTAATAGTGGGAATAAGTACGGTTACTACACGGGTTATACTGTTGATGGATGAAATCTTGCACCACCTAGGGGCCCTAAACTACTGTAATTCCTAGGACTTTAGGGACTTAAGGTGGTGCAAGATTTCCTCCATCAAAAGTAGGGGTTGTTAACCTGCTTACGAAGCCGCCCTGAGCCTCCAAGTAGGGTGTAGGGACAGAGGTACCTTCCGAAACCCTAAAGCCTAAACCCCCTTCCACGGTATCAAATCGCATTGAAGTTCAAAAGTACCACCGATAGGGTACTAGACATTGTTCGGGAAATTTTTATGCTGGGGATAGTGGGGGTGTTGTTAGATAGGGTATGGGAATTATAGTGCTTATGGGGTTTAGGTCCTCATAGTATTATAATCTGGCCCGTGAATATATTTATACATATATATACATAGACCAGAATCGTGATATCCCTCATCATGTCATTGTGCATTGGTGTGACTACAGGCTTTTGGGCTATAGGGCGCTTCCGAATCTGAGGCGTGCAAGATACTCGCAAGCTAGGGACTATTCCAGATGTTCCGTCATTCTGGCTATGCTTAAAAATGCGATGTGTGAATGACCTAGTCCAGTATGGCATGGGTGGGCAATGTTGCATTCCCGCTTGAATAAGCTTGAATAAGCTCTACTCGGCTTCCAGCGCAAAGTGAGCCCCAATGGCAAGGCCTCGTAAAAGGACGTCCCGTTTAGTGAGTGTCTACCTTTCGTCTTTCAGAATTTTGTTAGCGCCAGCTAGGTCTCGATGCGAAACATCACTGAGGCAAATCCTGCAGTTGACGGAAACCTTGAGATAACTCCACATGGGGTACGTGCATAGGGACTAGTCACTTCGTCCCATCTGATATCGTCTATGTGCTCTACATAGAAGATCATACTCAAGGTTCAGTGGGGTGGGGGACAAGTGACATTCGCAGGAAAAGAGTCTCTTGGCCTTTGGCGTTGAACGAACTGAAGGCCAAGGTTCTCCATGGAATCGCAAAACGTATACCTGATTTGACAATTAGACGTACCTTCTACCCCGCACACAAAGCAGCAGTCATCAGACTATAAAGCCGGATTCTGATTATCACCCCCCAAAGCAACTAGACAAACCAAAAGAACAAGAGGCCCCCCCATAAAGTTTGGGCACAATGGTTTTTGGGGGGTCCTGGAGGAATTCAAAAGGCAGGATTCTGGTAGAGCAGTTATTCCACTTCGCCGAAAGTTCGCTCTATTCCGAACCAACTTAACAATCTAAACCCTAAACCCTAAACCCTAAACCCTTAAAGGACACCCAAGTTGTGATCATGGTGAGACTCCCTCAAGGCCTTACCGCTAGGACTTGAAAGTGGGAGTTTAACGAAATAGTCCCTGCAGAACCCCAAATAAGGATCCGAATCATCTCCTTTCATCTCTTCATAAAGGAACTAAAGTCTACACTCCTTAAAGGGGGATTATATGGGGGAATATATGGGGGACTACTATAGGGGTTACTAAGGGGGATACTAGGAGTTTAGACTATGGTTCATATAGGTTTAGGGTATGCCTCAGTTCCTTTGGGTTTAGAGAAACTCCCATGAAACCTTAAGCCCCGAACCGAAAGGTCCATGTCAAAGTGGGCAGTTCTCGAGAATGCGGTTATTCACCGATGCTATGCCTTTTGGATGATTGGAGTTCTGCTGGACCACTATGCGCCTCTGCTGAAGAATCATAACGAGCTTACTATCACTAATTCTACTTAGAGCAACTCTATAGGAAGAACGAACTAGATCTCAACCGCTGGCATTCATGGCAAAAAACAAATCCAAATTTGGATGGCAAGAGCAGGCCAGTGTTGCCAACAAAAGCTGACTGGTCCTGCTAATGCTTGTGTTGTCAGTATTGCTATGTTTACCATCACTGTTTGTAGCAGGAGTGCTAGCAGTAGGAATGATAATGCTACTGAATCAAGATAGTGAACTTCAAGCCCTAAGCCCTACTTGGAGGGTCAGCAGGATTTAGTAAGTGGGTTAATAACCCCAGAAGCCCGTATAGTAACCCTACTCATCCCCATTATTAACCTACTTACTAAGTCCCCCTGGTCCAAGTAGACCATAGAACCTCAAACCCAACACCGCAAGCTAAACAAAACTCAGCCCACTACCATGGAACCCGAAGCCCTGCATGAAGCAGGCCAGGGCGCTGAAGCAAAAGCTGCCTGCCTAAAGCCTAAACCTTGGGTACTGCCCCCCCAGTAACAGTCTATATTAGGGGTCCTATTAAGGGCTATATATAACCATATTATATTTATTATCTAACTGTTACTGAGGAGGGGCAGTACCCAACCTAAACCCTAAACCCTAAACCCCCAATAGTAGTTTCCATTCTCTTTTTAATTACCAATGTAACCCCAATATAAACCCTATACCCTAAACCTCAAAAAGTAGTTTCCATTGTCTTTTCCATCCCACCCTCCCCAATTTGACACCAATGTAAACTCTAAACCCTAAAGCTTGCGGGATCTATAAGCGCTCCCTTGGGCTTACCCACAGGCTTTTATGTAGTTTTTGTTGCCTTAATTGTTTGGTGGGGGATTCTAATAAAATGCCAAACAGGAACTGCATAGGAGGGTCTTGGTAGGGTCTGGGCTTGGGGTTGAGCATCTAGGGTTTAGGATGTACAGTTCAAGGTGCGGAGTTCAGGATTTGCGGCGGATATATCGCCTCTTGTCACGCTCACTGTGTGAGAACCTCTGCGGCCCTAGGTAGATTCTACTTAGCCAGTAGCTTCGCGCCTTCGCTACACAAGTAGCCAGCTGCTTGATATCCGGTCGCTAAACTCCCCCCAAACCCTAAACCTTAAACCAAGTCCCTAATGGATGCCCCGCTCAGGGCAAGAACATGTGTGTATAGTCCCCGTTAAGTAGATCGAATATGGGGCATATGGGAATCTTAGTATACTATACCCAAAGCCATATTCTATCTATCTAAGGGGGACTACAGGCATAATCTGTTTGGAGCGAGGCCGATGTCATTGATGTCACGGCGAAAGAGGTTTTCCTTGAGGGCGTGGCAATGACAAGCTTTCGTAACCCTAAGCCCTAAACTCCAAACCCTAAACCCCTAAACCCTAAATCATCAAGAAACTCCTGTCCTCAGCCTACGCCCCTAATAGCGGCCTCAACCTGTTTCCTGCGTCCTAGGTATGGTCCCCAAGATTTGGGTCTTAGGGTTTAGGGTCCCGGGGTTTATGGTCAACAGGGTTTGGAGTATGATTTGGGTTGTAGGGTTTTATAGGCTACACAATTATAGGATAACATAAGCCGCTAAACCCTAAACCCTGACTGACCTGTCCGTAAGGTTCCGTCTGGGTTTTAGGCTTCAGGGTTCCAACACACAAACGTGCCACATGATTAGGTATCCCTGAAGTCCCTTTTTTCTGTTCTCCTTGTTTTGGGGCCTCCTTATTAAAGCTGAAAAGTCGGAAAGAGACCCTAAACCCTAAACCCAAACCCTAAACCCTAAACCCTTTGTCATAAAGGGGTTACTGGGGAGCCTGTAGGACATCTTCAAAGGCTGGAGAGGTGAGCCATGATACTTGAAGTTTTCTCATGGGTTCAACTAGTACCCCCCCCTCTATACTACCCCCCTAGGTCCCCCCTTAATTAACCTTAATTAGACTTAACTATCTCTAAATAACTTTAATTAAGGGGGGAACCTAGGGGGGGTAGTATAGACGGGGGTTCTAGTTGAACCTATGATTTTAGGGGTTAGGGATTAGGATTTAGGGTGTAGAGGATGGGGTGCCGAGTCTAGAAGTTCCCCCTAAACCTGGTCATGGTTTTTGCTCTCCAGATGTTAACCCCACGGCTCAGTATACCCAAGCTCTAAACCCTTAACCTTAATTATGCCCTATACCTTAATTAACCCCAGCCCCCAACACAAAACCCTTAACCCAAAGAAGGGCAAAGCTGCACTGAGGCGTGGTGCGCTATGACCACAGACCCCAACGACCCTTCGCAGCGACTCTGTCTGTCTTAAGCTTGGTCATTCGGGTTCCGCTCATCCTGCCTCCCAAATCATTCCTTGGGCACTGTAAAGTACTCGTAGTGTGTGGAGTGAAGGGGGCGGTGTTGAGTTGCAGGGGCGTGGACGTTTCGAAAACCCTTAACCTTAAACCTTAAACACCACCCCTAAACCCTCCACGCCTAAACCCTGGCACCCTAACCAGAAGGACACGGGTTTTTTCCTAAGCCCTACACCCCGATCAGGACAAGGGTTTGTTGCTGTATATCAGGCGGAACACCATGCTTGTGGGAATCGTTTCTGCAGTGTTTCTCGAAATCAGGGTGTTCTGCGATGTGTGAAAACAGGCTTCAGGCTTTGAGCAAACTTTAATTTAGGGGCTTAGGGTTTAGGGTTAGTTTGGGGTGCAAATGTGTCCAGTGTCCCGAAAATCTTCGATTCCAGCCTACACCCTCCTCCAAATGAGCCATAGTCTAAACTCCTTAAACGGGGTCAGATAGGGGATCATGTAAACGTAGGGTTTAGGGTCTAAACTCCTTAAAGGGGACTGCGTAGAGGATTATATAGGGGAGCTTTCTAGAGCTTAGTAAGGGAGATACTAGGAGTTTAGACTATGGCTCAAATGCTAGTTGGCTGGAAGGACCCCCAATCTAGATCCCAAATTATTTTACTCCTTATTATAAGGCGCCCCAAAACTGTAGCCCTTAATTTCGAGTCCCCAATATCTCCCACATATCCCCTTTGAGGCTACCCCTAATCTTTCGGGAAACCAATTAGACACTCAACCCCCTGTGGATTTCTTAAGGATGTCCATGCCCAGGTCTCTGCAACTCAGCCTGTAAAGCTTGCGGTGTACTTCCTAAGTCCTAACCCTAAATCCTACAAGCCCTAAGTCCCAGAACCCCACATGTAAACCAAATAGTTGGCCTCCTCGATCCTTGTTTCTCAACTTGAGCCCCAAGCCGCGAACAATTCCAGACCGCTCCGACCATTCCACCCCAAGCTTTACAGCCTCTAGTCCCCCTTAAGCAGATAGGGTATGAAATTGCACAATAAGCAAAATTAGATTTGCCACATATTCTGTCTACTTGTAGAAGGCTATATCCCCATAAGCCCTCAAACCTGAACTAGCCCTATACCCTAACACCTAAGCCCTAAACGTTCGAAATGCAAGGATGACATCGCTACCCTTCTGTACCACGTTGGCCTCGCAGCGTGTGCCTCCATGGTGCGGTGGACTTTTGTTTGCAGGGCTTTGGTTTAGGGCTTACCTGAAGCCCCAAAAGTGTGTAGGATACTTGTCTTCTGGCCTGGCTTTTAGGGGTTTGGGGCTATGATTTTACTTACTGTTGGGGTCCAGGTAGGGTTTGGGGGTTTAGGGCTTAAGGTTGGGGAAGAAGGTGTTGACGGGTTTTCTTGGGTTTAGTGTGGCTCGGGGGTTAGACTAAATCGAAAGGTGGCCATCAAGCATGGGCAAACTTGGGCTGAAGTGGAAGTGGAACCATGAGCACTAAACCCTCAATTTAGGGTTTAGGGTTTAGGGTTTAACTTTAGCTGGACCCTTGTGCCATACCCGTTTAAAATGGCGCCACTGGCTCGGGCTTTATCAGATGTGGTGCCAGAGCTATTTTGGCATGTGTTAACTCAAAGCAGAGATCTTCTGCGAATAACAAGTAAGCTCATATGTTCTACCCCTTTGTTAGGGGGTGATTAACTGAAGTGGAGATCTAATATCCTTTATGTACAAGGTCAGTAGAAAGCACCCTAAAAAGCGGTAAGGTCCAGGGGTGGTGTCTAAGTAGATTTTTTGAGATTTTCGTCCGGAACGCCTTAAATGTTGCAGCACACTGATTTAGATGGCATAAGAAGAGATCTCACTCAACCCTGACTCGGGCATTTGCCCCCTAAACCCTAAACCCTAAAACCCTAAACTGCGCTTTAGGGTTTAAACCTTAAACCCTGAACCCGAAACTCCTGCCTGCAACCTGCAGCTTACTCGCAAAGAAAAAAAAACAGAAATCCAGAACACGAACTCGTATGAGCTATAGTCTAAACTCCGTAGATCAAAGGGGGTTATAAAGGGGGTTAAATAGGGGATTATAGAGGGAGTTTTTGGGGCTTAGTAAGGAGGATACTTGGAGTTCAGACTGTAGCTCATGTTTGTAGGAATTTGAGCTCTAATTCCATAAACATTACGGTTTTCGGGTAATGCTGGGCCTAAGATTTACAACTTGGCTCATAAACTCTGGGTCCTCAAACACGTGGCCCTGAAGGTCAAACCATAAATCTTAACCTTAAAATCCCAAACCGCCATGCCCCTAAAGTCACAAACCGGGAAGGTTCTGATAACATTTTTAACTAGGAGAATGAAAGCTTTTTGTAACCTCGCCCCCTGCATTAGAACCGTATTATACACACATTGTAGCTGTAGGGTCCTATTTTGTCGGGGGGGCAGGGAACCATTACCATATGAAATCTATATGTCCCAATACAAGGTGGTCCCACATAACTCCATCTATAACTACCCCCGGGCCTCCCTACTAAGCCTTGCCTCCTGCTAATTTGCTGCGGCTAACGTTTAGGGTTTAGGGCTCAGGGCATGCTGAGCCCTATAAACCCAAGGGCCAAGAAGCAAAACACAAAACTCTTCCAAAACTTCACGCCAAAGGCCGAACCTGAAGCATAGGGTTCAGGGTTTAGGGTTTAGGGTGGCATGAAGCATGTAATGTATTTATATAGTATATTGGGGTTATCTTGGGATAATGGAACAGAAAATGGAAACTACTATATTATAGTATATTGGCGTTATAGTGGGGTAATGGAAAATAAAATGTGCAATTTCTAGAAAGCCTAATCCCCCCAAAGATCGCCAGGTCGGAGGCCATCATCAGATCTATTGGGAATGACCAGGCTGAGCAAAGAGGGGTTTGCACGGGACTATGGGCCAAGGGGGCTGTTTTGGTGTAGGCTTCACAGGGTTTAGAGGTGTAAACCTTGGACCCTAAACCGTAAACGCGTTGATTGTCTAGAGATTTAGGGCGTCGCGGTTTAGAGTATCCAGAGCTTGGGCATTCACGGACTACACGAGAAGCTTGCCCGCCAAAAGGCGCAAGCGCAACAAGGGCCCCTAAGGGTCCAAGTACCTAAACAGTATGTAATTTGGGCCCAGTACCTGGATAGTGTAGGGTTTATATAGGGTTTAGTGTTTAGGCTTTAGGCCTCAAATTACTTGCATATTATAGGAAACCAACAGGAGCTTCAGAAGATGGAATAGAGATTTCAGGAAATTTGGGGCACTATAAAGATTACAGAGGCTATATAGTGTTTTGTAGATGTCCAATGGAAGTGTTGAGAGCAAAGAGAGAGAGAGAGAGAGAGAACCACCGCCGGATACCATAGGGGTGAGGGCGCAGAACGCACAGCGCACGACTATGTAAAGGTACTGTTGCCACAAAGGATCCCTATGACTCCCGTGTCATTTCCAATAGATACCTTCTGGGTCCCGCGCTTGCGTATGCCCACCCCCCCAAAAACCGAGCAAACCGTCTAGGCGCCTATGTGGGTGGTTGTCAGAATTTTGGTCCCTTTTTGGGTACCCTAAATATTAGGTGCCGTATTATGATAGGGATCCAAAAGGGACCATAATTTTGACAACCACCCATGTCATGTGGCAAAAGTTGTAGGCCCCTTTTCGGAATTTCTGAGAACCAGCACCATACCATCCCCGTGGTGGGTCCCGAGAATTTCAGGATCTTCTTACATCCGCCACATATCCGTACAGGGGGGTTGTTCTAAAACCCTTGTTTTGTTTTTTATAAGCCGAGTTCGCAGCACAGGGTTCTGGGATCAATTTCTTGGCGCGCGAAAGACGCGCGGAAGCGCGGCGAAAGGTCGGCGAAAGGTCTTGATATGTCCTTGATAATGGCACGGCCTATCATGAAGGATGAAACGAAAACCAGGCTGAGAAAATCCACATT
>CAJNIZ010000137.1:101639-112859 GCA_905231905.1 Symbiodinium pilosum | reverse complement strand
TTTGGGGTTTGGGGTTTTGGTCCTATTCAGGCAAAGCAGGGCAAAAGCGACTGCGCCTCAACTGGATGGATCTATACATCCTCGGCATCTACTTCTTCATCGCATCTTGCTTGCATGCCAGGGTCCGTTCCTTCCAAATCCCTAAAGGGTCCGAGGACCCAAATAAGAGGGTGTTAGGGCCCAAATACTATCCATAATTGGTCTTTGGGCCCTAAAACCCTGTTATTTGGGTCCTTGGGCCCTAGGGAACTATACTTCCTCCTCCCCGCACCCGGAGCCCCCTACTCCTCCCAATGATGGGACGGTATTCTTTTGGGACTGCTACTTATTACGGTGGATACTAAGGATGTTGCAGGTCCCTAAGCTGTATTATAGTATGATAAGATCATGTGAGATTTTAGTATCAACAGTAGGGAAGTGTTTCTCTATGCGGTGAAAACGATGCGCAGGACTCCGGGAATTTTCGCGGGTGGTTCGAAGCGGGGCTTATCGTCGCCTAAGTTCGGTCAGAATCACGGGTCCCGTGGTCTGGGTTTCACAGCAAGTTCCTGTTTCCCTTAGATTTAAGAGTCCGGGTTTGGGGTATGAGGTCTTAGGGTCCGTATAAACCCTAAAGCCCAAACGCCTATAACCTAAACCCTTAAACCCTAACAAATCAGTTTTTATGGTTGTTCCACACGAACCTTGAGTTTGACTTAAAGGATTTCTGTAACACTTCACCTACCGGGTGCTTAAGCGGGGTGGGTTTAAGTGGGATAGGGTTGGGGATTTAGGGTTTAGGGGCGGATACTATCCCCCCTTGGACTAGCCTCCCTGAAGGACATGGTGAATGACTGTGGACCCTGACTCTTCAACCCTATAAAGTAGATAGGACCCAACTCGTGAATCCGACACAAGGGGTTCCGAAATGTCGGGGTCGCTTTCTGATAGTGCTTTGAAGAAGGATCACAGTACTTGAGGGTATAAGGGGGGCTCCATGCATGACTTCCACAGTTCACCTGTAATCTAAGGTCCTAAGCATGGGTCCCCAATATACGCCCTTACCTGTGTCCTGGGTCCTCACTATGGTCACTAAACATGGTTATTTATGGTGTATAGAATAGAAAGTGGGCAAAGGAGGACCCCAGGATTAAAGGCCCAAACCCTGGACCCTAAACCCTAAACCCTAAACCCCAAACCCATAGTAGGGCCCGTAGTTCCAGCCTTAAACCTTGTCCCCTTAGATGTAAACCTCCCCGGATACGTCAAGGCGCTTCCGCTTCCGCAGGTCTTCCAGTGGTTGACAGCGGGCCACTGGACTTCTCCTAGTCGTTTAGAAGGAAATGACAGCATTCTATACATACTACTATCAAGATCCTCCATTCCCTCATTGATGGCTAAGCACCAGGTCGGCTTTGTCTCGCCTTTGGTTAGGTAGGAAGCAAGGAATGGATCCCTATAGTCGTCCCCAACAACCCATTATAGTAGTTTCCATTTTCTTTTCCATTCTAACACTCCCAGCTAACTAAAGGCCAGTCGTTCATATATGCATTGGGCTGAAAACTCGGATTTCAGGGCCCTAAACCCTAAACCCTAAACCCAGGTTGTATCGCTTGCGGGGAATGAGCTGTAGGGAGTGAAGGCCTAGGCTTTCGGTCTGGGATTTCCACCTTCAAACTTCAATGCTATAGCTTACAACCTAGAGTTCATGCAGGGTCCTGAAAGGTGTCACATCCGACCTAACTGAACCTACTGTTGATATCGAAGGTCCTGTATGACGTTTAGCTTAAAGTGTTGGGGGTTAGGGCACACTTTGAGCTAGAGATCTCCATCCTCCTGATCATTGTCTACCCCTTGCTTCTGCGCTGAAAACGTAAACCGTATACCCGCCAAATCTTGCATCCCAGCGTTAAGGAAGAAACGAATTCCTTCTAGCCTATTTCACTGATACCTCTGACTGAGTCCTAGCAGCCTTGCAATCGCAGCCCATGAGCTCATTCGAAGATCTACACTCTTGCCCGAAACCCTGACCCTAAAACCTTCCCGAGACCCTCAAAGGTTACCCCAACAAATGGGATGTAGGGCTTTTTGGGGATGTGTTTCAGGGGTTTTGGGATTCAGGGTTCAGGTCCCAGAATCTTTGTATCATCATGGTATAGGGTAGTCGGTTTAGAGTTTGAACCGCGAAATTATCTTGGCGCTTGTTCAGTCCGCAGTCCTGATCTGTAAGCCCCGAGGCTTGGCGCATCCCAACTGGACTTGGGACCCCAAATTTTAAGCACTAGACCCTAAAGCCTAAATCCTAAACCCTAGACCCTATAACCCTAGACCCTATAACCCTAAACCCTAAATCCTAAATCCCAAGGCTTCGCGTATCCCAACCGGACTTGGGTCGCCTATACGTCCCACAATGTTACAACCAATGGCTGGGATCAAACGTACATGGAGTGGGCAGATGCAGCCCGACAATAGTTAAGGTTGAGGGCTTAGGTTTGAGGTTTAGGGTTGGGTATTGGAGATAAACCCTAAAACCCTAAATCGGGTTTTGGCTTCTGGGTTTGGGGTTTACCGCAAATTGGTCCCCATCGGCTTTAAAGAAAATGCGCGCTTAAGGTTTTAGGGCTTAGGGTAGGACCCCCCCATCTTATTATATACCCCGTTATATCCTTTACATTCCTTTGGGTCCCTACTTGCCCCGACTTGAGACATTCCCTTATCATGCTGTACCCCCAGAGCCTCGTCCTACTTGAATAAGCCCAGGCAGTACCCTAAACCCTTAGAGGGTTTAGGGTAGAGTTGAGAGTTTAGGTGTTTTGGACTTGGGTTTGCGGCCCTGACCGAACATCCCATTTACACGTATCTGGACCAAAAACACCTTGGCACTTCGCTAGGACCTAGACCCTCTTCTGTTTGGGCTTCCCGGTACCTACAAGTTAACTTTTAGCATGGGTGCTAGGTGCCATGGAGTTATCTGGACCCCAGAGAAGTAAGAGATTCAAGGTAAGGTACATGTAAGCCTTCAAGTGTTCTGACCTCAGTATTTCATTCATGGTGCCCCGTGGGGCATCAATGATGTCATGACAGCCACGTCAACCTAACATGGAGCATGTAGGCCGACGTGCCCAACGCGAGCGATTTCAAAAGGGACATGGCTGTACTGAACAGCGCTTATCATGGGTTCCCTTACCTTTCCAATGTACATGTGGAGTTAGTTTGTGCCTCACTGGAGACTCTGTACGCTCTCTGAAAGAAAAAGGGTTAGTTCCTGCGTGTTACGGCCGATTGAGCGGGAAACTTGGGGGGGCAATCGGACATGAGGTGGTTGTAGTATGGCGGCGGCTTAGGGAAACCCTGAGCTGCTGGCCTGGAAAGTTTTGTCATGGCCTCTAGGGACGAGGTGTAGGCTTAAGGGTTTAGGAGATGTGGGGCTTCCGAAAATTAGGGGTCCCCTTTTGCGGAACCTCATAATGAGGACTATAGCATATTTGGATCTATATTGGTGTACCTAACTTGGGAAACTACCATATTGTGACTTTCGTAGGGATGCGCTAGCTCCTCTTGAGCATGATTCAAGGGCTGTAGATGTCATAGGTCCGGTTTTCCTGTTTTGGGGGTTCTATGTTTTATGGCGGCATGGCGCAGTAGATCCGGTCAAGTAAGCTTGTCAAGCAGCATCTCTAATTATACCTGACACAATGTTGCATCATACGTTGCATGTACTCCTTACTGCGAACAACCCTTTCTCATACCACACACACTGCAGATCGCACGAATGCGCCCGCATTTTAGGATGTCCCTTAAATTGTTCGCACGCGAAGCCTCAGCGCAACCCGTATATACACCCCAGAAAGATAGCTATATAAAAAAGGCTCCTGCTTCATGAAGGATGAGGTGCAACTGAAGCCCATTTTACCCTGAAATCCCCAACTAAGAAAGTACACCTGTGTCTCTGCTTCTGCGGCCCAATAGGTCCTCATAGTATCCCCAAAGCGAGTCCCGGTCAGACCTTCACAGGAAATCCCCGAAATGTCAAAAGAATCTTGGACCCTCAACCCCTAAGCCGTAAAGCATAGAAATTCAATACCTCACCCTGAACCCCAAATCTTTGCTTAGAAAATACAGTTTGTAGGCTAAATCCTAGATCTCCCGCCCTGAAATCCCTTACCCAACTACTGGGTACATGGCCCCTAAACCCTCTACATCTCCATATTCCAAACCCTTAGATATCCTCATATATCCCTATATACGGACATCCTTGAACCCATCAACCCTGAACAAGATCGACCTAGCTTTTGCTTAGTGGTCAACCCTAAGCCCTGAACCCTAAACTCTAAATTCCTTACCAAGAGCCAGTCAGCTTGAAATTTCAGGTCACCTCTGGCCACCGATGGTATCTCCTGATGGTGGTGCAGGCTAAGGCCCCTCAAGAGTTAATTTTGGAGTTGTTACTTGGAGGGTCAGGGGACAAAGCAAGTGGGCTAATAATGGGGATCATGAGGGTTACTATATGGGTTATAGGGTTTATTAACATGCTTACTAAGTCCTTCTGACCCTCCAAGTAAGGAATAGTTATACCTTGAGGATCCTTGAGGGATAAGTCAGGTGGACCCCCCACCCTGTAATAGTGGCCATAAGGGATAATAAGGATTTTATTGGGGTCCTCTTATATTCCTCTTATACCACCATTACAGGGTGGGGGGACCTCCTAAGGGATAAGGTTTAGGGTTTAGGGTTGAGGATTTAGGGTTTAGGGTTTAAGATTTAGGTTTAGGGCTGTATACGGGAGCTTCCCAAAAGCGGGTACCCCAAACCATTACAGACCTCATTCAAAAGGATCCTAATTTTCGGACCCCTCCCCCCTTTTGAGATTCGTGGGGTGAGGGTGTTAGGGCTTAAGGTTGAGGGCTTACTTTGTGAGACCCTAAGCCCTGTTAGGGCTTAGGGTTTGGGTTTAGGGCGTCCTTCTGTGACTCTAAGTCTTGAAACCTACACTGCGTAAGGTGTTGGAGTTGATGCTTTTCGCTTTACGTTTCGAAGCTTTTAGTCTTGCACGCCGTGTTCAGGGCTGTCGTCTTCTTCTTCTGCGAAGTCTAGGCCAGTTAGGTCCGATACAAACTCAAAATGCCGGCTTTACAACTGGAGCAACAGAATCGCCTCATTCATGGTGTCGACAACATGACTGGACCAACAGTAACCCAAAATCTAAAATCTCAATGTGTCAACCCCTAGGGGTTTGGGTTTAGGGCTTAGGGTTTTAGCATGAATAGGAAGCTGTAGCTCCTCATTTTCAGGGGGAGCTGCGCTCCGCTTTAGGGTCCTGAAATGCACAAACTACTATACGAGGTTTGGGGTTTAGGGTTTAGGGGAAAACCCTAAACTCTAAACCCTAAACCCTACAGTATGTTGGGCTTATATTGGGACTCTGGAAAATAAACTGGAAACTACTATCATGGGTTATGTGGGGATTATAGGGTACAGAGTTGTTGGATTGTCCTTGGCAGCAGTTCCCAAGTCTTGGAAAGCCAAGCAGCGTTTGGCACATGAGGCCTATCGCTGTTGTAAGCAGTCCACACTTTACGTAGCACTTGTTTGATGTTCTCTGCCTCCGCAGTCGGTGCGCTCGACACAGTGAAGTTCCTTTTATACCATAATGCTTTGGGTCCCTGAATCCGCGCTGCTGGTTTCAAACTTGCACGCACATGGAGCTGTTGAGGGACACTGGCGAAGATGCGCCCATAGCCGTCTCGCACACCAGAACTCAATCATCTTACCTCTGGTATGCTGGGAATAAAGGAAGGAAAACAGGGAAAGTACTATGATGGTTTATATGGAGAGTACTATAAGGATCCTTCATGCATAGCTAGCCAAAGGTATGTCATGCAACGCCGACATGACCAGAATTGGCCTCGTCGACTACCTAGCGCACATGTAATATACCCAAGGCCATATTCACCATATAACCCAAATTTACCACAGTAGCTTCCATTTTCTTTTCCGTTATCCCTATATCACCCCAATATGTAGTATAGCCAAAGCCATATTCTATCTACTTAAGCTTAGGAGGGACGACAATAAGATGTGAACTTTGCGACGGTGAGCAGCTAGGGCGGCATGTCCACCCGCTGCTAGGGGCTATGGCCTAGGGTTTAGGGTCTAGGGTGTAGCGTTGAGGGTGATATTGGCATAGGTCTTTGCGGTGCACGTAGGTCTAAGGTTGAAAACATGTCTTTATATACGGTCGTGTTAAGGGTTTAGGGTCTGGAGTTTAAGTTCAAGGTGCCAGACTGTTCGTTGAGGAAACCTTCGATCAGCTCGAGTTTTCAAGCCGTATACCCTGCACCCTAAATAATCGGGGACCCTTAGTCCCTGAAATTCCCAGAAATCCCCATATCCTTTGACTAGGGAAGATACCTGAAAGCATATTTGGATTCCGAATATGATGTAGGGCAGATTCCCTAGTTAAGGGGTATTGGACTCTAAAGCCTAAGCCCTATCCCTTAAGATATATTCCCCAACTAAAGGATGTTAAGTGCTTTCTGGGCTATCGGCCCGACCTCCCGAAGCCTAGGTCTATGTCGTGCTGTGTGACTTCCTCTGCATACCGTCTTGGGCACAGGCAGTCGTCTTCCTAAGGTTTCGGAGCTTGGGAAGCTTTGGGTTAAGGGTTAGGGTTTAGGGGCTAACATGCAAGCCCTCCCCCCAAAGGCCTTCTATAGACTACGGTCCTTTGAAGCAGGGCTCTATGGAGCTTCCAGGTTAGGTTTGGTAAGGCTGGGGTTCAATTTAGAGTTTGGAGGTTAGAGCTTTGGGTAGATGGTTCGGGGCATAGGGTGTAGGTTTTAGGATCAGGTCTCAGGGCTCAAAGCCTAAGCCCAAGCTCCTGAACGCTATCCAGAAAACAACCTTAGTCCGCAAACGTTGGAGTTAGAGCTTCACGTTTATGCTTTCTGCATCTGCGGTTTCCGGCTCTAGGCTGTTATCAGTTTCACCACCCCCTTCTGCCCCCCGCGCCCTCCAACCTCCCTCCACCTCCACCCTCACCCTCCAACCTGCGCTCCACCCCTCCACCCTCTACCCTCCAGCCTTTGTAGTGGAGCGGAGGATGGAGGGAAAAAGGGGCAAACCGCAAGCCATTTTGACAGTGAGCCGTAAACCTTCAGCCGAAGCAAGCCCTAGAGCCTATAGATCTTAAACTCCGAACCCTATGAATCCTGAAGCCGACAGGTCGGTCTTGCCGCCTGGTGGAGCTACATGGGTAGCTTACCTGCAGATGAATGTGGGTGTTTCCCATACCGTTTGAGGT
The DNA here is from genome assembly GCA_905231905.1 of Symbiodinium pilosum. Lineage (NCBI taxonomy): Eukaryota > Dinophyceae > Suessiales > Symbiodiniaceae > Symbiodinium > Symbiodinium pilosum. The sequence goes on along the minus strand of CAJNIZ010000137.1, from coordinate 105,577 downwards.
CCCTTTAGAATTAGAGGTACCATTTGAGGTCCCTTTAGAATCAGGGGTACCATTTGAGGTCCCTTTAGTAAGGGTCGTAGTATTTTCGGGATCCCCTTAGTTCTGGAAACTACCATGTAGGGGCTTGAGGAGACAGCAACATTGTTCCCATATACTCGTACATAATTTTAAAGGCTGAGGCACAATATCAACCAAATCAACGTTTCATTGGTTTAGGACTTTACATTACGCAGGCATTAGGTAGAGAAGCTACGCCGCAGAGGGTATTCTAAGGATCTAAGTCATATAATGTGGGTTTCTCAACACCGGGTCTACTCCCTAAAACCTAATACCCAAAGGTACTCCGGAGATATTTTGTTTCTGATAGGGTCATTTTGGGAAACTCCCAGATTCTATACGATGTTGGGCCCAAGTGGATTCTAAATACACATAACTTGGGCTTAAATATGCGTGGTAGTTTCCCAAAAGTACTGGTGCCCTTTGGTGGTCTCCATAATTAGGAATGTAGTATTTTGGGGTCTAGCTTATGTCCCCTTATTTAGGGACACCACCCCTATATGTATATATCACTTGGGCACTTGGAGCCTTCAGGTTAGGGCTTATAGGGCTTCAGTCAAGCACGGGTTTGGCTCTCACCAGGCTTGAGGTGGAGGCTTCAGTGTGTTGAGTACTGCGCGATGCTTCCCAACCAGCCCCCGTCGCTATCAGATTGCCTTTTGCCTGCACAAACGTTTCGTGTCACTGGTGCGAAGCCTCGCATTTTACCTTGGCCATTGTTGAGAAATGTTGAGAAGAATTTCCCTTTCTGAATATGGAAGCACAATCACGAACGTAGGTTTGGAATTGTTAGCACTACCCCAACAAGCAATTGCAACGTCTTTAACAGCTTCCTCACACCAGGCACCTTCTACCCAACACCTCAACCACATAACCCCGACATCGCGCACACCCGCCCCTGCGCGTTAAATCTAGGCAGGTGGTTTCAACGTTAGTCGTTGATAATGATGAGCCTAAAATGTTTTGGAGACCCGGAAGCCTGGCCTAGACAACGTCACCACCACCCCAAACCCCTAACCATTTAACCATTCCAGCCTGAACCCTAAACCCTAAACTCATTTAAAGGGGGTTATATAGGGGGGACTATGATAGGGGTTATTAAGGAGGATACTAGGAGTTTAGACTATAGCTCATATGACCCTTAACCCTAAGCGAACTCAAACCAAACCTGAACACTTAACCCTAAGCCCTAATAAGCTGTGAATCCATATTTACCAATGCTTGTTGGCTCTTAAGCGAGAGAGGAGGAGTGAGTAATGGAGGCTATGATGGGGCTCATCTGTACTGTAGTCTCAACTCCTTACACGGGGTATATAGGCAGGATTCCTTCCGCTCCCACACCCTCCCTTTTGCTTCAGTACGAAAGACCCAAGCCCTGAACTCTAAACCTTGCAGCCTAGCAGCCCTAAACTCACAACTTGAAGTTTAGGGGTTTAGGGGTTTAGGGTTTAGGGTTACTCAATTTTTCCTGAACTCCTGAAAAATGACCATTTTTTTGTTTCCAGCACATTTTTCTTTGAGAACGCCCCACCACAAACAATCAAACATCGTGAGCCCCAAACCCTAAACCCCTATTCCGGGCTGTCCGCGCAGGCCCTGTTTTTGGCGGAAATGCCTGCACAAGCGGTCTGCAACCGACAATGAAGTTTCTGAGACACCTTTCATGGGGTCTAGGTTAGGTGGACCCGCTACCCTGTAATTGTGATTTAGTCATAAGGGATAAGAGCGATCATGCATACTAGGGTCCTCTCATAATCCTCTTATACTACCTCAAACCCTATTACAGCTAGGTCCACGGTCTAGGTCGGGATATCCTATCGCCCCTTCATATTTGAATTTGCCTATATAATTAGCAGGGATGCTTTGCAATATACCTATCCAGGCAAGGTCTAGGGTGAAGGACTTTGAGGGATAATGGAAAAGAAAATGGAAACTATAGGAATTATAGGGATTATGTAGGGATTATCGGGATTATATAGGGATTATATAGAGTCTTGAAGGTTTTTCTTATTCAAAGCTTTTGTCAGGGCCGGGGTTGAGGGTAATCACGAATCTTTGCCTAAACTCTGGACTATGAATTCCAACAATAATCCGGACCCTGTACAGCTCAATTCGACGGATTGCGCGCAAATGCAATGGAATCTCTGCTCCGCAGTTAGCAGAACGCACACACATGCGCAAATATCGCAATATAGTCCTAGGGTCCTAGAGGGATGATATTGATTACATGTGTGTTCTTTGTCAAATCCTTCCATGCCTATGATGTGACACATATTATTCTCAGGGCTTAGGGTTTAGTATACCCTTTGAGTATAACTGCCATAAAAAGCAGCCAGAACAGGCCTTTCCGTGATCCCATATGGGGCTAGATGTTGCCAGGAAGGGCAATCACTCAGCCTTCAAATACCCTAATGCGGGTATCTAGGGTTTAAGGTCTAGGGCCCAGTTGTAGAATTTAGGTATTGCTAGAGCCGTAGGCCAAGGCTTCTCTCGATGGCTCGGGCGTCTAAAATGTTTCGCGCAATCGGACATCTGAAATCCTGAGCCCTTCGCACAAGTCCTGGGCTCGAATCCAAATCCTCATACAAAGGACCCTCGAAAAGGGGACCCCTGATTTCGGGAACCCCCCCATAGTCCAAACCCTGCGAAAAACCCGAAGCCCTAAAGCCTCAAGTCAAGGGTCATCGGGAGGGACCCCTAAAAGGCACCCTTAATCCCGTCGCACTAGACACCCCCCGTTATGGTAGTCTCCACAAATTGCAATACGGACCCCAAAATACTACAATCCTTATTCAGGCAACCCCGAAAATGGTATCACAAGTTTGAGGAACCGCCCTATATAGTGCTATATACCTAGGTGGGCCCCATATTCCCCCCCTCCTATTGCCCTTACTCTGAGGGTCAGGGGGCTTAGTAGGTAGCTAACAATGGGGATAGATAGGGTTACTCGATGGGTGTAGGGGTTATTAACCGACTTTCTGATCCCCCTGACCCTCCAAGTAGATAAACCCTCGCACGAAGGTTTTTTGTTACCTGGCTTCTGGACGGATGTTGGGTATGGATTCGGTGGGTGGAATGGTATGCGACCTTCTATGTGCGGCTTGGTGCGGAAAACGTCAGGGGAATATCATGTTGGGGTGGGGAGATAGATAGATATATATATATATTACGCTAAATTCTATGTGTCTTTCGAGATATTGGGTATTCTGAGTGTCTGAGTAGATAAAGTACTCCACCGTTTGTCTTTGTCTTAGAAGGGGATAGGCTTTGGGGGGTCTGGAGGCTTGGGATGGATGGGGGTTAATGGGAAGTCGACTGGGAAATAGGGCTTTACGCGTACATGTTTACACCTTTGGAGGGGTTAAGGCCACTTGGAGGTTCAGGGAAATTGTGACCCCCGTAAATTTGTACGTACAACCTACCCCCTAGGTCTCCTAGTAGGGGGGTTAGAAGTACAGTTCCAAGTAGATTATAAGTACCCAACCGCAAACCCTAAAGCCTAAACCCTAAACCTTAAACCTGGACCTCAGAGCAGTAGATCCTTGATGCTGTGATCTACCCTAAACCCTAAACCCTAAACCCCAAACTTGATGATGGGGGGATCTTTCAGTAAGCCATCGCCGGGAGCTAGTGGAGGGTCTCAGGGTTTTAGGTTTTAGGGGTTTAGAGTTTAGGCTTGGGGGTTTAGGGTTTAGGGCTTGTACTTGGAGGCCCATGGGATTTAGTGATTACTAACTGGGCTTATAACTGGGTTATAACCCTACTTATGATCCCCTTAAATGGGCTTGTAGGAGTTTCCTCAAATGTAAGTAGGGTCATAACCCCAGCTATAGGTAGGTGCTAAGTCCCATGGGCCTCCAAGTAGGGTTTAGGGTTGGGGG
>CAJNIZ010000137.1:61430-101539 GCA_905231905.1 Symbiodinium pilosum | reverse complement strand
TGAGCGGGCTTTTGGCGCGGGCAAAAATAGGGGGGGGGGGGGGGGGGGGCGCATTAGGGTTGGAGGGTTGCAATGCAAATTGGTTGAAAATTTTGTTTTTAGCCCATCCATGTCATTGCCAGCTAGTCTTCCACGTGACTGCTGACCATGCGCATCGTTGGAGGCACCCAGGCCCAGATGTTTCGGTCAAGGATCAGCTTCCAAAACCTTCTTTCAAAGCTAGCCTGGGAAACTCATCGTTCCATGTCCGGACGGGCACGCAGCCAAAGAGTTGAGTATTTGGGGCAGGCAAATTTGGATGTGCTGCCAGGTTTTCACCACGTCTAAGACAGGGCTAGTTTTGCTGCGAATTTTGCCGCCAATTTTTGCGTAATTTTCTAATGAGTGCTTTTGCGACCTAGAAAAATTGGCGCAAAATCGTCGTCAAAATCGGTGGTTTCCAAAGGTGGTTTTGGGTTGTAAGGGGGCAGGTTATTCTAGAGCAGAAAGCAGGGGAGAAAGATCACCCTGCCAACCGGAAGAATTTGTGCGTGACAGGGGTTGCGAGGCTGGAGGGTTGATGGGATCGCACATGGCCACATTTTTCAGATAATGGGCGGCAAGTTGTTATGCGCTGTTTGAAATCTTTGGACGTAGACGAACCACACACGCTTCCTTCTTCAACTCAGATAGAAAAGTTTGGTGGTCCGTGGACACTGCTTAGCATTAGAAAATATGCGAAAATCATGAAATAGATTGGTGCAAATATGGTGCAGGCTCCTCAAAACCAAATAGAAAAGTTTGGTTGTCCATGGATATTGCTAAGCATCTGAAGGTATGCGAAAATCATGAAATGAATCGGCGCAAATATTGCGCAGGCTTCTCAACACCAATAAAACCAACGTTGAACCATCTTCGAGACGCTCCCACTCAGGTTCTGCTTTCACTTCCTCCGTCCGTGGGTCACGCGGCTCTCGCAACGCCTTCCTCAAGGCCAGGTACGTGTGGGTTTTCCGACAGTTTGGAGAGTCCATAATAAGAACGGGTCCCCTTATTTCTGGAGACAATCTTATGAAATCCTTCTAGGAGCCTTAAATATCAACATGGACTCAGAGGGAGGACTTCTTGAAACCTTCCTAAGACCTCCCTGCCAACGACTTCTCGATGTGTTGCAATGGATCCCCCTACATTAGATCTGGGTTCCCTTTGGCTCTTGCTTGCTGGTCGGGCTTAGCCCTAAGCCCTCGACTTTAACCGGCGTTTTAGGGCTGAAGTCTTTGCAAGTTGTAGGCCCAGGGGGCCCAAAAGGCTAGATCTAACGGTTTGGGGTTCAGGGTTTAGACTCCAAGGTTAAGGGCTCAGGGTGCAGGTTTAGGATCAGGACGTTACGTGAGCTCCCAAAGTCTGGACCCTATGACCATTACAGAAATGACTCTTATCGGGTTCTGGTTATAAGGGCTAGAATTTCCCAAATACTTGCTAGTATTGCTAGCTCCAGCCCTAGGCATCCCTCAGAAAAAACAGTTTCCGTTTCATCTTCCGTTCCAGTTCTGTCCTTAAACCCTAAGCCCTCAACCCCTTTTCAGCCTAAACCCAAAAACCCAAAACCACAAATGGAAACGGTCACCGCTGAATGGTATCATCCTTCTTAAAAGATACCCGCTCAAAAAGAGGTGCGAGTCCAACTCCTCTAAACTTCCTAAACTCGTAAACTCTAACAAGCCTGCTCAACCCTGCAGCTCCTACATCCTCAACCTGACAAACCTTAAATGTACACCTTAAACCACCTCAAACCCCCTAATACCTTCTAAGCCCCAGGACCTACCTGGGCAGCATCTGCCACGGCCGCTGGGCTTAAGATGAGTAATTTAAAGGTTTTAGGGGTTTAGGAGTTGGGGGTTTCGGAGTCCAGGGTTTAGGGCTTAGGGTTCGCCGTTTGGTGTTTAGGGTTTCATTTCTGATGGTGGATGAAGCGCGGCACCAGCTTTAGTCCCTGCCTGAAGTCCTGCGATGTGCAGTGCGTTGGGGATCCTAGGCGGTGTGATTTTGTGATTCATGGCCGTCACCATTCGTTTCTTGGACAGTGTTCCGCTGAACCCGAAACTTTACTTGCGCGGTATCATATGTGCTTGCACACTGTGCTATTTGTACTTAGGGGTCCCTAGAAGATGCCAAAGCGGATGCTTTAGGTACATCTTGATACTCAACTCATAGTAGTGTATAGCTTGCTGGAAAATTCTTTCACCAAGACCCTAATCCCCTAAACCCGTTAAACCCTCAAGCTCCTTTTGCGACTCGCACCTGAAGCCAGAATTCCACCAAGCACCCCGTCCGCAGGCCTCAAGCAGATCCCAATACAATGAAAGTAGACTTGCAGCATGAGGATCCTTTTATGTTTATGGTTCAGGGCTTCAGTATAATCAATACGCTTTTATATCAGAACCCCGGATAGCAACTAATTGCCAAAGAGTAGCCCACCCCAAACCATAAATCCACACTTCTGGGTCAGCTTTGGGACGTTTATTGGCACCTTGGATCCGTTTTGGGGCCTTCATTGGTGGATAGGTAAAAGGGGGGGGTCAAAAACCACTGATCTGCGTAAGGCGTCACTCAAGTGTTATCATGAACATAACTGTACTTTAATGTCATGAGCATTGTCATACCTTAAACCCTCAACCCTTGGAATTCCTTGACAACAGCCTGAACTGTATGCCCGGTACCGAGAGAAGCTGCAAAGCAACTCTTGCGACCGAGGCTTCCAGTATGATCCTGGGCAGACTGTGCTGAATTTGGGTGGTTCTCATACAGGATTACGGTTTAGGGTTGAAGGTTTAGGGTGATTAAGGGACACGGGTTGGGGTCTTGCACGTTTGGCCCATAGGAATGGCGTAAATAGTTCAGGGTCTGGTCAAGGTTTATCGGTTCGGGGTTCTCCCATCAGATTCTGACACGGGGTACCTGTTCTCTACATGCTGATACCTATATATGGTAGTTTTCTTAGATAGTGGGACCCCAATATAGACCCTCACACTAATACGTATTCTTGGCAACATGGTACCTCTAATTTTCGGAAGTTCACCAAAGTGTGTACAAATTGTTTCAGCACAGAGACGAGGCACTTGGTGGTACATGGGTCCAGAGGTTCAATGCTTGCCTTTGGGCAGGGCTGCCACTTGTGCGAGCATGACATGTATTCGGGACTAGTATAGGAGACGTGGAGTTTAGAGTAAACCCTAAACCCTTAGGGTTATTAAGTATTAAGGGGAATGTCAGGAGTATAGACCCTAACCCTAAACCCTTTTGTTTATAAAGCGGGATTCCTATAGCCAACATGCGGAACCTGGAGCTTGCGGGAGCAGTATGTATGACTTGCGAGCCACGTGTGTCTCAAAAGCCGCTCCCGCATTTTTGGGGCTTGGGGTTAAGGGTTTAGGGAATTGGGTTGAGGCAGAAGGCCTGTGGCTTCAGTTAGAGATAACATAAAAATGTGAGGTCTTCTCAAACTCAGCCGTAACAATCCCTAAAAATTAAGATCCCTATCTTCTCGTCATAGTCCCTACAGGTTCCAGCAGTCCCTGAGGACCACCCTACCCGACGACAAAAAACATCAAACTGCAGATATGCTCTTCCGCCCATAAACCCGCAACCCTAAACCTTACTAAACTCTAAACCCTACAGCCTAGAAAGCCCAACTCCTAAGGTATGTTTATGGTGCTGTTCCACTATCCGAATGACATGTTGGAAAGTGGTGCGGACACCAACTGGTTTCTGGATTTCGGGCTTGTAGAGATTCGGGGGATGAACGGTTGTGCGTTTCAGGGTTTAGGGTAAAAGGGGTGTCATCTCGTATTTCTGAAAAAAGTTGCCGAAGGTTTAAAACAAACTGTACAATCCTAAGTATGTACGAAAACAAAACAGTATTCAAAACATAGAATAACCCCAGTGTATTTATGAAAGCAAAAAGTATTCTTGGTTTAGAGGGATTGCAGTAATTAGGGGAAGGGTCTAGAGATTGACGGGTTAAGTCCAAGATTAGGGCTGCGGGTCCAGGGTTCAGGCACAGTGTTTCCTCGCCGAATCTTTTCTCTTTTTTTTTTCCCAGCTTTGTTTTGATCTGCCATAACGCTATTCGGCAACCCGATTTGGGACGAACACCCTGCCCTCCGCAAAGTAATATGGAGACTCATAGAGCCCATTTTGTAGAGACAGTAGTCCAGGAAGCACTCCTGTTCAAGTTTCATGTTTTTTGCCGAGGGTGGATCTGAAATCCTGCGTGTCACAGCCTCAACACCGAACCCCATATGACTACCTCAAAAACACTTAGCTCCTAAATGCCAAACCCTCCTAAACCCTAAGCCCTAAACCCTTGCAACCCTAAACCCCTGGAATCCTAAACCCTAAACCCCTGGAACCCTAAACCTTCAACCCCTATAAACACCTGGAACCCAGGTTTCTTGTGGAGCTTGCGGCGACCACCTTGCAACCTGCTCTCTTCGCCTTAGGCACCAGCTATTGGACCGTGGCTTTCTCGAAGCCAGTGATTATTAGGGTTTAGGGTTTAGGGATAGATTATTAGGCTTTGGATATTGATTATTAGGGTTTAGGGCTTTGGACCGGGAAGAAAGTCTTAGAGTATTCTGTCACTTTTGCCACTTTCCCCTAAGGGTCCAAGGACCCAAGTAATAGGGTTTCAGGGCCCAAATACTATACTATTAATGGTATTTGGGACCTAAAGCCCTATTATTTTGGTCCTTGGACCCTTAGGGTTCCTGAGCAGCTGAGCTCCTGCGAATGTGTGCCATGCTTAAATTTGCCGGTTCTTCTTCTCGGGGCAATATGCAATAGTCATGTGATGTCTTTGTGGTTGCTCTGAAGCTAGCATATTCTTACCCAGGATCTTTTTCGGGGTCAGAGTTGAAACTGTGTATAGTTTAAAGGTCTATTAAACCTCAAAAGGGAATGCGTTGCAATGGTTCTTGTGGCTATCTCAAGCAAGAACCAGTTTCTAGAGCTGAGAGTCTACCAATCCCCGAAACTTTTACTTTGCGACCCCGCAGAACACAGGTCAATGCAAGATGGTGGGGCAACACGACGTTGGGCTGCTACGTCATCCACTTTCTGTCCGTGGGCTGTTATTGATGCATTTCAACGAAGTTGGAGATTTAGGGGTTACCTATACCCCTAAACCCTAAGCCCCGAATCTTTTCCCGCCCCATAAATTTGTAGGTAATTGGTAGTTTTCCAAAATTAGGGGGACCCCAATATAAACCTCAATATACTATAATCCCTATTATGGGGACCGCCCAATAGGGTACCCCTAACTTTGGGAAACTCCCAATTGGGCTTGCAGGTAGAGGTACTGTATAAGACTTATGGGAGGCAACCCAAGACCCTGCTCTAAACCCTAAACCCTCGTAGGACAAGAACGCCTGGCTTGCCGTCCCTGATTTAGGTTTATAATGGTTTATAGGTTTTTAGGTTTAAAAGTTTAGGGTCATAGGGTGCAAGGGTTTTATGGTTATGGTGTTTAGGGTCTAGGGTCCCTCCGCTACATTCTCAGCCATGAAGTCATTCCCTGACCCTAGGAAAAACCAACCTGTGCCGTGAACTCCACTTGGAGAATCAGGGGGGGACTTAGTAAGCGGTTTATAATGGGGAGTACTAGGGTTACTATATGGGTTATAGGTGTTATTAAGCTAATTACTTAGCCCTCCTGACCCCCCAAGCAATACCCCTGAACACCGTTAAGAAGTCCAATAAGACAATACATATTACTGGCAAATTACTCTAGTTTTTGGTGAGGGGATTCAGCGCCAGACGGCGAAGCTAGGAAAACAATCCAACCCTAAACCCAATTACCGTATAACCCTATAACCCTATAACGCATTAGCCTTAGAACCCTAAAGCCTTAAACTCTATAAACTCTAAACCCTATATAGTCCCCGTTAAATAGATAGAATATGGCTTCGGGTATATGATAATAATGTCTCCATATACCCCATATTCTATCTACTTAAGGGGACTATAACCCTAAACCCACCCAGGTTCCGAGATCGCATGGCCGAGCTCTTCCAGGCCCTCATCTTCCTCCTCAGCTTCTTTCATGCTCATTGGGTTTATAGGGTTTACACGGTTTAGGGTTTAGGGCTTAGGGTATTTATCGGGTTGAGGGTTTAGGGTTGAAACTCCTTAAAAGGGGGTATATAGGTCACGATACGGAGGACTACGATACAGGTTATCAGGGGGATACTAGAAGTTTAGACTATGGCTCATTCAGTGTCTATCGTGGGTTTCCTACTACTACCCCTCTGCGCTCCTATTAAGGAAAGTAAGGGCTAGTCAAGGGGGAACCTTTGGGGGGAAGCAGGGTGGAACCCATGAGTCTAGAAATCTTCACTTCGAGGTTTAGGGCCCCCTAAAACCTAGACCCGTATAGTCCCCTTAAGTAGATAGAATCTGGGGTATATGGGGGGTCTTAATATAATATACCCAAAGCCATATTCTATCTACTTAAGGAGGAATGTAACCCTAGACCCTAGACGCTAAACCCTAGACCCTAGACCCTAAACCTACCGATGAACCCTCCCGGCATTGCAATTGGTGGTTTTCCAAGGTTGGGACTTCACTGGGCTACTGCTGCCTGTTGCGATCTTGTTGGCATGCTTGGCTTTCACCAGCACTGTGGGCCCAGTGGGCCACTACATCCTTATTTTGCCACAGCTCTGCTGGGGCCATCTGAAGAGAAGATATCGCTTCAGCAAGGGTCAGATTCATAGACATACGAGTTAGCGCCAGGAAGTTTCCCAGAATTGACAGGATTGAATTTGTGGTCTCTTCACTCGATCAGGAATTGCAACGATCAAGCTTCAAGATGAATCATTGGGGTCTCGGATCTGGGAACCTTCGCATGCTCCCGCGCTTTCGGCTGAGTTGGTTCAGCGCACACGCGGGGTGCACCCATGTGGACGGGCCGGCATTTTCCACACGAACGTGTAGTGCGAAATGCTGGAGCTGCCTCAAACGTCCGACAGGTAAGACTCCTAACCCAAATCGTCCATAGCCATAGAGTACACATTAAAATCAAATATTGGGAGCCAAAGAAACGATGTGGCAACCCCTTTGGGCCCTTTGCATATGGTAATTTCCACACATCCCGGGTATATTTCCTTATGATGGGCACTCCTTAAACGGGGCCACCAAACCCTAAAACCTGAATATGCGAATATAGACCTGTGGGTACACTCGGACCAGGCGCCATCTCGTAGACTTGTGCACAAACGAGAGGTTAGGGTTTGGGCTCTCGAGGTTAGAGTTGCCAAAGTTTAGGGTTTTTGGGTTATATTGGGGTTTTATAGGGATTATAGAGTGTATATAGGGGTCTTATAGGGTTTATATAGGGATAATGGAAAATAAAATGGAAACGACTCTTAAGGATTTAGTGTTGCAAGTTAGCCTGACCTGTAGACGTACTTTTGGACACAAGTTGCGAGTTTCTCTGGCCGCGGGGGATATGGGGATAATGAACGGATCAGGAGACTGCCCATTCGGGATCTTATATCGGCGGCTTGTGAGAAACGTCCATACGGCAACGTGACAAAACAGGCTCGTTATGGCTCGAGAATACAGACCTAAACCCTAAACAGGCACATGAAAATTCCAGGGTCCTGAGTTTGATAGGTGGGGCTACCAAATCCTTACCGAATCCTCTTACTTATGTGTTAATCACCAACAGTCTTGAATGTGTAGTGTTTGGAGCGTGCCAGACATGAATCAGAGCTTCCAATACGACGCCCCGCCCGCTTACCTACTGGGAGGGTTGGGGGGTTCAGGACTGGAAGGCTCATATAAGCCACAATCAAATGAGCCATGGTTTAAACTCCTTGAAAGGGATTATACGGGGATTATGTAGGGTGTAGGGATTAGGGTTTAGGGTCTAAACTCCTAAAAGGGGGTCATATAAGGGATTATATGATGGGGAGCATTTTAGTTGTTGCTAGGGGGGATTCTAGGAGTAAAGGTTATAGCTAGTATAAGCCATGTAAAATCCGCAGAAAACCCAATTGTTGACCCACATACTAACCGGGCATATATGCATTGTTTAGGGCTCCTCAACCCTGAACCCTGGACCCGAAACCCTAAATTTAAAACCGTGCTTGAAGCCTCACATGGAGCCCTTAACGCAGTAACGCCCATGCAGGCTCCGGGTATTTAGCGGCTATGAAGGAAAATGTAGGGATTTATAGAGGTTAGGTAATCATGGAGACTCAAATAGAAAAGGACAAGGAAAGCAAAATGGAAACTTGGTTAGCCTGGTAAACCCTACCCTACCCCAGAAAGACTGAGATGCCTCCAAGAGGCCCTAAGCCTATCCAAGATGATAAAGCCCAGAAAGCTCAATTCGCAGCCTGAGTTAGAAAGCTAAGAATCATCAAGCACTAAGCCTGAACCCTAGACCCTAAATCCTTAACCTTAAGCGGCTGTTTTTAGGGCCACAACAGCCTTTTGAGCTCTCCTGTTTGGACGCAGCTTGTGCGTTTTGTATGCAGGGCTCATCCGCAGCTGGGTGCCAACGCTGGGGGTTTCCAAAAGACTTGGGTTCAGCGTAGGATTTAGGGTTTGGCCCGCGATTACAAGGAATGTATATCATGTATTATATACCCAGATGGCGGTCACTTGGCTCCCTAAACCCTAAACCCTAAAAGTTCCATATGGGTGGTTGTCAAAATTATGATCCCTTTTTGGATCCCTATTATAATACAGCACCTAATATTTAGGGAACCCAAAAAGGGACCATAATTTTGACAACCACCCATATAACAGCAGCCTGAGGACTGGAATCGAGGCCTTGGGGTTGAAGGGCTCTGGTAGGGTAAAGGGTTTAGGGCTTAGGGCTTAGGATTTAGGGTATCGGTATAGGTATCAGGGTTTAAGGCTTAGGATTTAGGTTGAGGGTTCAGGGTTTAGGGCTTAGGATTTAGGTTCAGGGTTCAGGGTTAAGGGTTTAGGGCTCAGGGTTTAAGGTTTTGGTAGCTCCACGGACCTTGCTACAGTTACATGATACTTGTACGGCTCTGTTGTTCGGGCATGAGCAGGTTACTGAAGTTCTCTTAGTAAAGGGTGAAACTGATTGTTGATGTAGATATGTTTGCGGAGTACAGTTTCATTAAGCGGCTACAGGTATACTGACATGAAGCTCCATATCTATTCCTACACGATCACCTAAACCCTAAGCCTTACGCCCTGGAACCCTAAACCCTGTTCTGAACCCTGAACCCCTTACTCAAGCTGCAAGAATGTAGCAATTTAGCAAGGGTCTTTTACAGAGCCTCCTCCCCTAAAACCTTCAACCCTTGGGTACTGCTGCCACCCATTAACAGTTGGAGAATAATTCTCATATAGCAAGATATAGCCCTGGATATGACCCCTATGAGTATGAACTCTTAATGGGTGGGGGCAGGACCCAAGTTAACCCTAAACCCTAAACCCCTAAACCCTAAACCCTCAACCTTAAAACCTCCTGACGCCTGATCCATTTTGGAAGCTCCCAATCGTTCCAATCAGCATCCTCAGACCCTCCGCGAGGAGGCCGCTGAAAACGAAGGGGTTCCCTAAGGGTCCAAGGGCCCAACTAATAGGGTCCCCTTTAAAGGGGTTCTAGGGGGATATATAGGGTTTAGGGTTTAAGGGCCCAAGGACCCAAATAATAGGGTTTTAGGGCCCAAATACTATAGTATTAATGGTATTTGGGACCTAAAGCTCTATTATTTGGGTCCTTGGACCCTTAGGGGTTTAGCGTTTGGGGCTTAACCCTAAGGTTCCACGAGCTCAAATACTTGGGCTTTAGGTCCCAAGTACCCTAAAACCCTATACCCTGCATCCCAAACCCTAAGCCCTATACCCTTCCAGGACCAAGAGAATATTGGGGCTCTTACACCCCATTGTTTGAGTCCGGCCCGTTAGGGTAAGGCCTAAGAGTCTAAGGACCCAAATGATAGGGTTTAAGGGATTTGGGGTTTAGCGTTTAGGGTTCAAGAATAGGGCTGTACGGCCCCTATACCATTAATATTATAGTATCTGGGCCCTGAAACCCTATTAGTTGGGTCCTTGGACCCTGAGGGGTAAGGCTTAAGGTTTATTTCGGCTTCAGGCTAAGCCTAAGCGTTTCAGAGTAGGGTTCAGGGTGTGGGGTTTAACGTTTGCTTGGAGGCACTTAGTAACGACTTACAACTGGGATCATAACCCTTACTGAAAATTGAGGAAACCTCTACAAAGCCCATTGAGGGGGATTATCAGTAGGGTTATAAGCCCAGTTATAAGTAGTTACTAGGTCCCATGGGCCTCCAAGTACCTGGACCCTGAAAGAGGGCAAGATAGCGTCCCTAAAGACATCCCGGAAGGCCGCTCTTCGACCCCCCAGAAGAGGAAAAGTCATAAGGTTCAGGGTTTAAGGTGTTTTTAGGGTTTAGAGCTAGGAAAGTAATTGCCCAAAACCCATGAAATCAACATTGTTGAACATACTTTTGGGGTACCAGGTATACGCTTCGGGTTCACGAGGCGACTGTAAAGTTGAGGAACCTATCCGTCCGAGCGACGTACTGGGGGGTTAGTGGGGAATATGATGGGAATATATGATCTATAGGGTCTATAAGGTTTAGGGTCAGTAGGGATTATGGGTATACTATATATAGGGGTTCTGTAGGGGGTTATTCCCTACTAAAAGCCATTAAGGTGTTCTAATCTACTTTCAATGATGTGGTGGTTGCTTCTGAAAACAACGCCTCTGTCAAGTGGGCCGCTTTTTAATATGATCAGAATCATGCGGCGGCTTACCCAGGAGTTTAATAGGGTTTAGGGTTTAGGGTTCAGGCATTGTGGCTTTGAGGCCCTAAACCTTGATCACGCCGAGGTTCGACCCCCATGCTCAATTTTCTCCCCTCTGATTCGGGTTGGATGGGCATCTCATTTTGAATTTTCTTTGAGGATCTCGAACCAGGGGCCCTAAACCCGGAACCCCTAAAAACCCGAAACCCCAGAACAACAAAACTCCTCCTAAACCCCTGAACCCCTAAAGCCCTAAACCCTGAACCCTTACCCTCCATGCACCCTCAAGCTCAACCTCGGAGGGGAAAGGGGTATGTATCAGGCTTTGGGACACTCATGCTCCAATAACTAAACGGTGAGTACTCTCCATGTTAGCTATAGGTTTAGGGTTTGGGTTTAGGGTTATAGTGTAAACTCCCTAAAGGAGGGTTATATAGAGGACTCTATGCGGGAGTGTTATAGGGGTCCTTGAAAGGATGCTTGGAGTCTTTGTCTCTTGCCAGAAATGTTGAACCGCTACATCATAATGTTTAAGCCCTAGCCCCTGAACCTTTAACCCTAAACCCTGTTTGGGATGGGTGGGGCAATTCCTAAAGAGTGGAGCACCCGTGAGTTGTCATGGGTCTAGGTTTTAGGGCTTACCTAGAGGCCTACACCCTATTGTTTTTGAGGGTACCTAATTCTGGATAAAGAAGAGGATGGACGTAAAGCTAGGTAGCCCAGAATAGGGGTAGGATATAGGGAGTCTATGTCGGGTGTAGCCTTTAACGCTTCGGGCTTAGGTTCGGCAGCTGCAACACTTATGCATGCCTTGTGGGGGATGTGGAAATGGTTCATTCAGACTCTAGTTTGGATTCTGACGGGCTACTCTAGGCATCCGTGCCCGCACCCCCCCCCCTCCCCCACGATTCCCAACAAAGCATGAAAATGTTCAAAGCACCCTCCCCCATAAAAGGGCCCCCCTCAACCCTGATGATTTTGGGATTTGTGATCCCCGGTAAGATCATACGTTTCGGCCTATGCCAAGGCCCCCTTTTGTGGAACCCCATCTGAAACCCCAAGCTGGGAACCATGACTTCCTGATAGCCCAAAGTAGTAATAATTAGCAGCAGCAGCAGCAGCAGCAGCAGCAGCAGCAGCTGCAGTAGTAGTAGCAGTAGCAGTAGTAGTCATAGTGAGCGTCATAGTAACAGAAATATAATCGTGATGAGAGTAGGAATAAACCTCAAACCTCTAAGGCCTTCACCCTATTGTCGTAGTGATAAGCCGTGTGGTCATTCGGGCTCACAGCTGCTGCGTCATGACGCGCGGCATACGATCTACCCGGGGTTCGTCGTAGACGCTGGCTTGCATTTTAAGGGTGGAGGGTTTAGGGGTTTAGGTTTTTAGGGTTTTGGGCTCAGTTGAGGCAAGGAGTTTAGACGGAAAGGATGGGGCTGAGGTCAAATGACGGATTTTTTTTGGAGTTCATGTGTTGAGTTTTGTGTTCCTCTTGG
This sequence comes from Symbiodinium pilosum, assembly GCA_905231905.1. Classification (NCBI taxonomy): domain Eukaryota; class Dinophyceae; order Suessiales; family Symbiodiniaceae; genus Symbiodinium; species Symbiodinium pilosum. The sequence goes on along the minus strand of CAJNIZ010000137.1, from coordinate 89,243 downwards.
CTGATCATGGGTGCCTGACAAGTATTCAGGCTGCAATTGACGCTGTAAGCAGGATAGCTGCACTTTATGAACTGGGTTGCTGTTAAGGAACTTCAGTTAAATTACTATCATAAGGAATTTACTCTATACCCATACCGTGGATGGTGGTGACTTAGCTTCAGCTCTTTACCTGTAACCCAGTAAAGGTCTGGAACTTAAGGTAGGGTACATAGATATACACCTGCCAGAAATTTGCCACGATTCTCCAAGTTCAGGGATTGCAGTGTTTAGGGCTACTCTTTTTGTAAAGTTTGTTCTACGTAAGTGCGGAAAGACAAGGTGCAAGCTGAGCTGGCCCCCCTCAGGCTATTGCCAGGTATGTAGCTCCCGTTCGTTGGAGGTTTGGGGATGGATCCTCCAAAGGGTTTAGGGTTTAGGGTTTAGGGTTAGGGCCTAGACCCCAAATCTTGAACCGCGGAAAGTCATACTTGCAAGGTTTCCCTTAACACTAAATCCTAACCCTAAAGCCCTACATTTGAAACCCTAAGCCATGATTCCTGTGAGTGTAAGCTCTTCTCAGCAATTCTGGTATCAGGGTTTTGGTCTACAGAAAAAAAGGTGCTGCCCTATATACCCTAAACCCTAAATCCCTAAACCCTAAACCCCCAAATCCCTAAACCCTAAATCCCTAAACCCCCAAACCCCTAAAGGTTAGGAATTACCCCTAAGGGTCCACCCGATTAATAGGGTTTTGGGGCCCAAATACCACTCATATTAGAGTATTTGGGCCCTAGCACCTTATTATTTAGGATCTTATATACCCCTATATAGTCCCCATATATCCCTAGAGATCCCCCTATGACCCCTTTAAAGGGACCCCTTTTTTGGGGGTCCTTGGACCCTTAGGGAAAGACACCAAGTATAGGTTTTGGTTCGCGGCTTTAGCAACCTCAAGCTTGAGGTTAAGAGTTAAGGAAAAAAAACGCTCTTGGCCTGTAGCCAGGCTCTCCTACACCTTGAGACCTCATGCTGCACCCTATCAACACTCAACCCTATTTCCTGAACCCTGTAAGTTCTGTAAGTTCCAAATCCTATACCTCGATTCAGGAAACGGGGGGCAAGCATGGCCCTACAGTTGTGGAGGCTTCTGCTTCTGGCAACAGCCTTACTGCTGGCGTGACATCCCCTAAAGTAAAAGGGATTGCAACAAAACAATCCGTAGAATTCCGGTGTCCTACAGCGGGTGGGGTTGAACTATCGTTCTGGCGTCTGGGGTACGAACTTAATCCCTCAACCCCACAGACCTCACAGTAAACCCTTAATCCAAAAACGGGCAAGCTTCACAGGTAGACTGTGGAGGTTGTTCTTCAATAGGATTAGTCTGCATCTTTCAGAGGTCCCAGGACTTTTCGGTGTCGCATGTTCCATCATTTATCAGGGTCATAGCCTTCGCTGGGGCTCCCTTTACCCAAATAACGGGTTCTGGGTTCTTTATACCCTATAGTTACATCGTCAGCCCTGAACCCTACAACCCAGTAGCCTACTTGTTTGGTAACTGGGAGCCTTGGGCTTATTAGCCTGCAGGATTTTTGCTTTTTCGTGGTCTGCTTTCTAAACAAGATATATAGGTGTGCTATTGTGTAGGGTTCAGGGTTGAGGGTTTAGGGTTTGGGGGCAATGGCTGGAGACCCCTGTTTTCAGAAATTACCGTTAGGGCGTGGAGGAGTGGATCCACTACCTAGTAGCCGCCATTTCCTTTCCATTCTCCTGCATATCCCTGTATTAAAGGATCCCTACAACCCTAGTTTCCATGTTATTTGACAAGTTCATGTTTCATTCCTAAGCCCTGATCCCTAAACCTCAAATAGTTACCATTTTCGTTTCCATTGCATCATTGCTTGCTATGTCTGGGCAGCGTCGATAATAATACTGTATAAACCCTTAACGCTAAACCCCAAACTCTAACCCCTAACTCGATAGCCAAGTAGAGTTTAGGGTTCAGGGAAGAGACGCCCAACTCCACATATGTCAGACAAGGTCGACTGGCTTCTGCAATTTGGGGCAGGGGCTGTTTAGAGTTTAGTTTGCCCTAAACCCAAAACCTGTAGACCCTCAGCCCCAACCCTGAACCACACTCTTCGCATTCCATGGAGGACTAAAACATCAGGTGCCCGTCTTTGGGTTCCTTTTCAGCCAGGACTAGGGTACAGAATGTGCTAGAGCAAGATGGCGCCCAAGCTCGGCCAAGCGAACCCTCTTCATGGCAAGACCTGGGACTCCTGGCTCGTGTGAAGCAGACCGCCGGACCGAAGTACTTCCCGGCACTCTACCTCACCCAGGCCCTTTGTGTAAGAATCGCGCAAAGCCTGATGCTCCGGGCAGAGGCCTTCGATCGGCGCAGCCCCCGGCGTCTACGTCCGCAAGTTGAACTGACACAAGGCTGTATGGAAGCCAATTCTACCCCCTCTTTATGGAAACTAACCTAGTAACAAGGATCGAAGTACGGATGGCACTGAAGCCTAAACACTATGAAGGTCACGCGTTTACTACCTGATTGCGGGACGTTTTAAAACATGGGCCCCTTTTGGGTCCCGTAGTAAGACATGTTGTTGCTTGGGGGTTTAGGGTTTAAGGTTTGGGGTTTAGGGTTGGTATATACATGATATGTATATATATAGAGATATATATATATACAGTATGTTCATGTGATGTTGGGATATCCCCAAAATTAATTGAATGCCTACGGTAGGCTTTTACTTCCCGATAATGGGATTCGAGCTTCTGTTTGGAGAGCATTGCGTAGTGCAGCAAAACCCTAAACCCTAAGCCCCTAAGCCCCTCGATCGGCTCCTCAACTGTCAGCCGCCCCGGCCTAAAACTTCTACCTGCCACCCCAAGGGTTTAGGGGTGTAGGGTTTACCTTAGACCCCAAAGACCTTCAGTTTTAGGATTTCATATAAAGAATTATACTATAGGGTCCTAAAACTGAAGGTCTTTTGGGTCTAAGGTAGGGAAATGGTGTAAAATCATGGCCTCAAGCTTAAATTGTCTACAGGGCCATTGTTTCACGTACTTTGGGGGTCGAGGTAACCCTCGAAGCTTGCAACCCCTCAACAGCCTCGCCCCTTAACTCACCTCGTAACACGCGCATCTTTCGAAATTGTCTCAGCTTTATACCCTAGAGCCTATCATTTCCAGCCCAACACCCCTCAAGCCCAAACACTCTATGGGCCTGAGACCCTGAAGTGCTTGGCTTTCTTTGAAGAAGGCCTAAAACAGCGAAAAGCTGCACTATGGTTTATGGATACTTGTGGTCTACGTTTGGATGCTCTGGTTATCGGACGCACTTGGAGCACAAACGGTACTATGGTTTGGGTATGGATGTTCTGCTTGTCGCACTCTTTAAAACAAGAGCGGGATCATCGTGTGGGCATGGATGCTCTGGTTATCGAACTCACTGCAACATGAAGATAACTGTGGTTTGGGCCTGGATGCTCTGGTCACTGTAGTCACTCAAGATGAACGTCATTGTGATTTGGGCATGGATGCTCTTGTTATCGTGCTCACTGTAAGATGAACGATGTTATGGCTTGGGCATGGATGCTCTGGCTACCGTACTCACTAAGGCATATAACCCACATCATGGTTTGGACACGGATGCGCTGGTTGTCCAGCTAAAACATGAGAACGGAATTATAGTGTGGGCATGGATGCTCGGGTTATCTTATAAAAGATGAACATTCTATCCTTTTCCAACCCCCCAGCCTGCCACGAAACCCAAAACCCTAATAACCCTTGACCCCCGACACCGTGGATCAAACCGTAGACCGTAAATCCAACGCCCTGGACGCAATGCCCCCAATTGCTAGACGGTATCGGACCCAGGCAATCTCCGTTTGGCTCACTGCCGCAAATGACAGTCGCTTTGCTTCCTTCAGGGGGTTGGGGTTTTAAGGGTTGTTAGGGCTTTAAGTGTTTAGGGCGTTTGGGTTTCAAGTGTTTTGAGAGTTCGGGGATTTAGGGTTCGGGGTTTAAATTTTACGGGGTCCTAAAGGGTTTTGGGCTTTAAGGGTTTAATTAGCGTTGAGGGTTTTAAGGGTTCAGGGTTTGAGGTATCAGGGTTCATAGTGCGTGGTTACATATGCTTGTTCTTGAAGTTGTTGGGGGATATCTTCAATATCCAAGGTGGCGATGTATTTAGAGTTAGCATGAAAGGCTTACCTCTTCTTGGGGTTTCTCGTATCAATCCTAAACTCTAAACCCTAAACCCTAAATCCCTGACCCCAAAACCCTAAACCCCTAAATCCTAATATTGGTTTCTCAGAAATCCTCTGGTTATGTGGGGAGTGAACTGGGTCCAGGGGTTTAGGGTGTCGGGCTCCTGTCAAAGATTGGAACCCTAAAGCTAAAAATGCTTCGGGGCGAGTTAAAACTCTCAACTCTAGACTTAACAGGGGTAGGTTTGAAGACATGTTCAAAACTGCTTTTCCCTTAGTCCCACTTGAGTAGTATTTTATTTGGCTATGGTACCCATTATAGAGTAAGATTATATCCTCCTTTTGGGTATAGTACTTTACATAAGGAATATCATCTTACTAGGTTCAACCACCAAAAATAGCGCTACTCACTTGAAACCATCAACATTCAAGTGTGATCTCCCAAACCTACCCTACTGGACCTAAGGTCGAGCGAAGGGCGCCCATGCAGGGAAGAAGGCAAAATCGGCAAAGCGGGCCAAACCGCACATCTTGTTCCTGATGGTCGATGAGCCTGGGCATTTAGGGTTTAGGGTTCAGAGTTTCGGGGTTTAGGGTTTAGGGTTTATAGAGTGTAGGGGTTGTTTACTCAGGTAGTTCATGTCTTGTTCTGTAGGGTTTCATTGGGCTTGCAAGGCTTTATGGAATTCTAGAAAGGGGCCGCAACATTTCGTTAGGTTCACAGCTTTCAGGGCTTCAGAATATTCTGTTGATTTCTCAAATCTTCGTAGGGTCGTATTTTCTGGTCGACGCCGAGGCTGCGCAAGTCGAATTCGGACAACAAATCTCTTATCTATGTCTGTAGGTATGGACAAGTTGGGTTTGGTGCGGAGGGTTTAGGAATGTATAAAGTCTCAGCAGGTGTTGTATGGACTCCCTTTGATGATGTAGCAATTTGTGTGTGCTTGTGCGTCCTGGGTTTGGGTTTGCATGTGGGCAGGCTCGAGATTGCTAAGCGCACGAGGATTCGGGGAGCCAAAACAGTACTTTTCAATAGTAGTAGTAATAGTAAAGCAGTGCTAAACGTCAGGCAAGAATAGTAACAATAGTAGTAGTACTAGTACTATTAATACTACTAATATGGTTCTACTTGGGGAAGGACTTTGCGGGTTAAGCCGCCCTGTCTGATAAGTGCCTGGGCTCCTGGACCCCCAAAGTAGCTTTAAGGGTCCAAGGACCCAAATGATAGGGTTTTGGGGCCCAAATGGCGTTAATATCACAGCATTTGGGCTCTAAAGCCCTATTATTTGGGTCCTTGGACCTCCAAAAATATGTAAAATAGTAGCCCATCCTCCCCCCCAAAAAGGCCAAAAGGCAATGATTCTACATGGTTTTTCAAAATCATGGGCCACATTTTGGGTCTAGATTACAGGGGTACCAAGTGGGACCCCAATTTGGGGAATTCCGCACATACGTTTGGGGTTAAGACTGTTCAAGTAGCTCCCAGCCCCCACACAGCCTTGAGTTTCAGGGCTCTTGGTAGGGTTGAGGGCTTTAGCATTCAGGATTTGGCATTAAACTCAATGAATACAGGCTACAGTCCTTTCAAAAGGGCCTTCGTGGATTTTCATAGTGATACTAATAGTAATTTTAATAGTAATAGTAATATTAATAGTAGTAATAATAGTAGTAATAGTAATAGTAATAGTAATAGTAATAGTAATAGATACTTCTGGGGTGTAAAAACCTTCGAAGGGACCCCGACAGGTTTTTTATGGTCCACATAACTCCGCCGGCACAGCCATTTTGAAAAACAAGCACTTAAACCCGAGACTGTCAACCCTAAACCCTAAACCGTTATCCCTAAACTCTATAAGCCGCAAACCCTAAATCCCCAAACCCTAAACCCTAAACCCTAAGCCCTTTGAATCCTAAGCCCCAAAACCTTGAACCAGGAGATATGTACACCCTTAACATTTAACCCTAAGCCCTTTGAATCAAAAGCCCTTTAAGCCTTGAACCAGGAGATGGATGGCAGGCTTATGGATGAAGAGTCTCCACAGGTCAAGCTTCCGCTCAAACACCTGACGCTCGGCAGGGGGGTTTTGGGTACTTTCTAAGGGGTTTAATAGGGTCTATGGGATATATGGGGTTTAGGCCCCTACTAAACCCTAAACCCTGAACTTTTGGGGTTTAGGGCTTCGGGTTTAGGGTCTATGGGTTGGTGTCTAGGGTGTTTTTTTTTGGGAATTTCATTTCTGGGTCATTAGAATTGCGATGAAAAAAAAGGCAGAATCACGACTAGAGCATTTGGCGGCTATCTGATATCTGGGGCTACCCTAATGTTCAGAAGGACCCGGATGAGACAGAGGCTGACGATGCCTTTCAGGCTTGTACGTGTTTGGGATCTATAGGGGTTAATGTTTAGGGCATTGGGTTTAGGCTTCAGGGTTTCGGGTAAACGGTTTGGGGCTATAAGGTTTAGGGTTATAATAAGGTTTAGGGTTTGAGGTTATAGGGTTCAGGGTTTACGTTTGGGGTTTGGGAGTTGAGGTTTAGGGCGTACCCTAAGGGTCCAAGTACCTAAATAATCATATACTTACTTTACACCTTTACCATAATCACCACCGCCCTAAACCCAAGTACATAGACCTTAACCTTGGGTACTTGGACCCTCTGGGTTAGGGTTGATAGGGTTGACATTACTTTTTGCATGGATAGCTTCGCACCGCAAGATGCAAACCTTAAACCCCATGCAAACTGCATTCTAAAGGACTCCATACCCCCAAGCCAAAGCGTTGAGCCTCTAAACGGGGTATATAGGGTTGTATAGGGGATCAGAATTAAACTTCGAACCTTAAATTTTGAGCCGAACCGTAAGACATTCCTGAAACCTACACCTTAAACCCTCAACCCCAAATCCTAAACCCTAAACCCTTACTCCTACACCCTAAACCCCAAAGCCTGAACCCTTACTCCTAAACCTTAAACCCCAAATCCTAAACCCTTCACCTTCACTCCTAAGCCTAGAACCCCAAACCCGAAACCCTAAGCCACTCGACCCTACTAGGGCTATATCTTGGACCTTAGACCCTTAACCCTCTGGGATTCCCTTATATTCTTGTTATAGGTACCTAAGGGTTAACACTTGAGCCATAGTATAAACTCCTAGTATCCCCCTTAATATACCTTATAGTAGTCCCCTATATAGTCCCCTACATAACCCCCTTTAAGGAGTTTAGGCTAAAGCTCACTTAGTAGGGGTCCTGAGTGCCACGTAGTAACTCTGAGCCCTGAAACCTCGGCGGCATCCCAGGAATGCTTTAGCAAAGCGAGGCCAGTTCCAATTGTCGGGGTTTTCTGCTAGGCGGCTTGGGGTTTAGGATTGAGGGTTTAGGGTTTAGGATTTAGGGTTTAGGGTTGAAGATTTTTTGGAAGTAGGGTTTTGGATTTAGGGTTTAGGGTTGAGGATTTAGGAAGTAGGGTTTTGGATATAGGGTTTAGGAGTTAGGGTTTAGGATGTCTGGCATAGGAGGGTTTAGGTTTTAGGATTGAGGATTTAGGATTGTGAATTTAGGATTTGGGGTTGACGGTCTGGGTTTGAGGGTGAATTGTTTGAGGGTGCAAGGTTTGCCAGAGGGAGCGGTTTGTATGGCAGCTATACCCTATATATATATATATACATACGCATGCACATATATATATATATATATATATATACATCACGGGTTCCTCTCCTAACCCTAAATTAGGGTTAGGGTTCAGGGTATATTACCATCCCTAGGTTCTCCCCTTAGATACGGTTATTTAGGGGTAATTAAGCATAATTAAGGCTAATTTAAAGGGGAAGTTAGAATGGCATAGCATAGAGCGGTAGTAGGGGAACTCATGATACTCCCTAAATAGTAAGGACGAAATATCGGCGAAACAAGGCATCAATGAGGGTGCGCAAACCTTACACCCCAGACCCTCCCCCGCCCCCCATGACAGTGACCTCAGTCCTTAGAATCACGTTCAGCAAGTGTATTTAAGCGTATCAAGTGGCACACGGGAAAATAGGGTTCATGTGAAGAGCTGTGTCCTATTGGTCACAGTATTGGTCACAGGGGTGCCTGGCAGAATCTGCCATGGGGATTGGCAAGAGCTTGTTTGAGGTCCTAGGGGCCAAACGAACGAGTTCCATCACCCAGGGGGGTTGTCCGCGCGGCTGCTTTGGCCATGCCAAAGAGTAAAGCGCGGCATAAACAACAGTGACATTTTGGGGAAAATGTATACATTGCTTCTAGAGAGAAGGCTCTTGTGTAGCTTCGTGGTCTGCTGAGCGCAGGGAATCAGAAATTGGCGGGGGCTTCTGGATTTGGGGTCTAGGGTTGGGCGCCAAGGTTTAGGGCTAAGGCTTTGGGATACAGAGTTTGGGTTGCATGGGTCAGCAGGCTGCGGGTAGACTGGCGATTGATTGAAGGCAGGGTTTCTTGGCCATGCTTCTGATGTCTTCCGTTGCAGCGTCATTGTAGGAGGAAATGTGTGCAACATCATGTGAACATGCTGGCCAAACCAGGCGATTTGTGGGACAGGATCATGCAGTCTGTCAACATAATTCAGTGGCCTAAATACTTGCCAGTAGTATGCTCCTAGGTACCTTGTATGATCTTGGTATAGGGTACCTCAAACAGACCTCAACATAACATGATGCTGGCAATTACTTCGGCCTTTCCATTTCATTCTCAATGTTCTTTTCCATGTGATTCGCCACTACGTCTTGGATAGCTTTTCAGCCCCTAAACCCAGCAGTAGGACTGAAATATTGGTAGCTGTGCAGACCCCCAAGCACTAAACCTTACCGTAGGACTCTATACCTAAACCCCAAACCCGACACCCTAAATGAGTCAAGGACCCTAAGCATTATTTGAAGCAGGGCAGGGTAAATGGCCATGACTGCGACAAGCATCTCGCAAGTGTAAAGGTGCCTTTTTAATGTGACAGCAACAGGGAACCTCAAAAAGATAGGGTTTGGGTTTAGGGACCCTAAAGGGTAGGCTTTAGGGTCTAGGGTTCGGGCTTAGGGGGCCGTAGCCCCACTCCAGTTTTCCTGGGTTTTGGGTTGTGGTTGGATGTTGGCTTGAGGGAACCCCAAATAGGTGAGGCGGAGCTTCTTGATGCCACTGTCCAGCAGGATCTCCCTATTCTTTTGTTTTTTTACAGTGTGGGATGTGAAACCGGCATCTAACTTGAAGGTTCCTGAGTAGTCAGAGGTGGGCTGTGAGTCCCTTGATTTTGGATAGAATCACAGTTCTCCCGGTCATAATTCCATTTGTAACGCTTGAGATTGGGTGGGCGAAGCCTCTGCCCTGCAATGTACGGAGGCCTGAAGATGTGCAAATGTTGTGCTGTTGAGCCCAGCAAAGCAACACTCCACACAGCTACCTGCAACCTGTTGACAGCAGCGTGTTAGGGTAACTAGAGCTTAAAGCCTGAGCCCTAAACCCTAAACCCTAAACAACCTGGGCTTTAGGGGAAGTAGTCCTGAGTTCTCCAATCTCAGAGGGGACGAGGAGCATTAAGCCATGAGGCCCCGCAAGGCTTCCTCCATCAAGCCCTACAAAGCCTAAATGCTGTACTCTTCTGCCTTCTACCCTAGCACTGGAGCCCCTAGACCCGGAACCCTGACTCTAAACCCTGGACCCTAAGCCCTAAGCCCTTCAATCCCAAACCGCGATGCTTTTAGAGGAGCCAACTTTGCCAACACCTACACTTCGTCGCCGCTCTGTGTCCCTGCCCGCCAGACGCTCAAAAAGGGCGGTTAGGGGGGTTAGGGTTTAGGGGTGTCGGGTAGCAGGTATCGGGGGCTGTCTTGATATTATATGAGCATCATAAGTTCCTGAACACATGCACTACAATTACTGTTACTGATTCTTAGCCAACAGCCACTTGGTGCCTGGACCCATATGTCAAGGGCTATATTTGCTTTCCTGGCCAGGAGGGTTGATGCTACAAAATACTGATACTAATAATAAGAATATTATACTAAATTATATTATGTCATCTTATATTATATTATATCACATTTTGTCATATATGTGAAATAGTATAGATACATATGTATATATATATATATGTGAAATAGTATATAATATAGAGTGCACACACATAGTCTGTGCTGTCCGGTCTCAGGTAGCTACGGGAGGAATTGTAAGCATGATAATGATGCACAGCTAAACCTGTTTTTGGGGGAGGGTTCCAGGACAGACTCTATTTCCACCTAAGCGCTAAACCCTTAGCCCTAAACCCTAATTAAACCCTTTCCCAAAGCCCACAGCCCCACACGTGAAGGTTGATTTCGATGGGTAGTTCGGGAGTTGTCGGAGCGGCTCTAAGAAACCTACATTTTGCTGTAAGTGTGTTCATCCCGCATCTTTAGCAAATCGCAACGAAACCCCGAATACAGACTGGACCCTAGAACCTAAACCCAAAGCCTTCCTCCAGATCTAATTTGTGTGTAGTTTTTAGAGGATTTTCCAGCTGAAGATTATGAAGATGATTTTCATGTCTCCCCCTGCTACCCCCTGTACTCCTTTCTCAGGGCTCCCCTTTAATTGGCCTGCAATCAAGGGTGAACCTAGGGCGGTAGTATAGAGAGGGTAGTACCCTAAACCCTTAACCCTTATACACCCTAAACTCTAAACCTTAAACCCTAAACCCTAATCCCTAAACCCTAAACCCTAAACCTTAAACCTTAAACCCTAAATCCTAAACCCTTGGGGTTTCATGGCTTCAGGACGACAGGTGTAACTACAATCTCTCCCGTAGCAGACATTTTTGACCTTTGACCCACTTTACTCCTTGGGACTTATAGTCCCCCTTTAAGGGGTTTAGGGTTTAGGGTTCAGGGTTTAGGGTTTAGGGTTGGGGGGTTATAGTCCCCCTTTAAGTAGATAGAAGACTCCTTGGGACTTATACATCAAGCCTTCAAGACCCATAGTTTTTCTCTTAGGCTTTAGGGTTTAGGGTTTAAAGTAGATAGAATATGGGGGTTGTATTGGGATAATGGAAAAGAACATGGAAACTACTATTTAGGGTTTGGGGTTTAGGGTTTAGGGTTGGGGGGTTATAGTCCCCGTTAAGTAGATAGAACATGGGGTTTATGGGGATCTTCTTATAGTATACACAAAGCCACTCTCTAGCTACTTTGGGGGGACTATAGCTCGGACCTCAGACCCTCAAACCTTTGGGATTCCCTTATGCTCCTATGATTGGAACCGAAGGCTTAACCCTTAGTGGAGGTCCGAAGTGCCACGTAGTATAGTGACCATAAACTTCTGGCTGGTGTTACCGCCATCACATAAACACTAGAGTCCACACAGCAAGGAAGCAACTACATGTTTGCTACATGGTGTCCATTATCCTGTTCAATCCTTGCCTGCTTAAGTTCAGCTATCATTATCCAAGTTAGCCTTGTTAAGGGACCCCAAATGCCCTAATAAGGAGCTCATGTGCAGTGATTATTTGGGAAAACACTGCCGGATCTCATGTGCCAGGAAGTGGTACCCCAAAAAAGTACACTAAAAAGCTGCACGAATGGAGGTCGGAAATGTCCTCCAGAAACGCACTCTCCTTGGAAGAGACAATGCTAGAACGAGACCATGATTTCGGTGCTAAAGCCATAAGCTTTTAAAGCTTAAACCCTTCATGCCTACAAAATTCCTAAGCCCTAAACAACCCTAAACCCCAACCCGTAATCCCTAAACGTTAACCCTAAATCCCCACACTCTGCGTGGTGCTGAGGTGCGTCGATGCTCACTGGCAGATCAGTCTCGCAAGTCCGAGCTGCTGGATCGGATTTAGGGATAAGGGTTTAGGGATTAGGGTGTAGGTCTAGGGATTCTTGCGCGGATTGAGGCAACAGGAAGGAGATTCAGGATATTCAGGATCCGGGTAAGGTTTAGTGTTGTGGGGTCTAGGGTTTAGGGACTGCGGGTTACAGGATTTAGGAGCTTGGGTTGCGAGCAGCACTTGCATGTTCAGGGTAGTTATGAGTAGGCCGAAAAGCTCTTTAGATTCAATAATTAGGTTATCATTTTCTCATCTTATAATTCCCCGAAGCCTAGACCTTAAACGCAAATCAGCCAGGCCCTAAACCCTATTTAGGCCCTTTCAATGAATCGGCAAGCAGAGTTCAGGTTTGGGAATGTAAGCATACATTTCGGACCTTTTAGGGTTTGTGATGACGGATTTAGTGGTTGAGCTTAGAGCCTTGTTCAGCCCAACCCTTAACCCTTAACCTAATATTAATTTGCCCCTTGCCTTAGCCCAGCCCGTGAGTTAAGAAGAGGGCGTTGGTATCCCCAACGCCTACCCTGAGGGTCCAAGGACCCAAATAATTGGGTTGTAGGACCCAAATACTATAATAGTATTTGGGCCCTAAAAAACCCTTTGATTTAGGTCCTTGGACCCTTAGGGCTATAATAGGGGGTAGAGTTTAGGGGTTCAAGGGTTTAGGGTAAGGACTCTCAACGAGTCAGATGATATTTGCAGGATCTTTTTGCTGTTGGGGGTGCGGACGGGAAGCACGTTTTGGAAGATGCTTTCGAGAGCTGCCTTTACAGAAGCTTGACATTCCCACCTAAACCCTATAGTCCCCCTTAAGTAGATAGAATGCGGCTTTGCATATGGTGTAATACGACCTCCCATATATCCTATATTCTATCTACTTAAGGGGGACTATAGACCTTAAACCCTAAATACAATTGCAACCTGAAACCCCAAACAGGAGCCCTACCTGCCCTAGAAACATGAAACCCCATTCCTACTCAGCCCTAAACCCTAAACTCCTTCAACCCTAGATCCTCAGCTCTTCAACCCTAAGCCCTAGACTGCCGAAAGCCTAAACTGCCTAAACCCAACATCTGGAGCACCATTCAGCCGACTTAGGTCTGGGACAACTTCATGGGCATCGCCACTTGGCACTATGTACTTGAACCGACATTTGGAAATTTCTGAAAACAAGCGGCACCCTTTCTGTGGTTTTAGGGTCTACGGCCGATTTGGGGTTTAGTGCTGGGAGGGTCCATATAATGAGAATATTCGTATTTGGGATCAACGTTTCGGTGCCCAGCTTTATGGAAACGACGAAATCAGTGGGGGGGAGCCACAGAGGTTTCACAGTGGTAGGCTGTCTGAATTGGTGATAGATTGAGGTCTGCAGTACTTGGTGATTTACTGCGTACTGCTTAGCTCATGTGAGCTATAGTCTAAACTCCTAGCATCCTCCTTAATCGCCCCTATAGCAGTCCCCTATAATCCCTATATAAGCCCATTTAAGGAGTTTAGACTATAGCTCGTGCTATGAGTCTCCACAACATGTAGGGCGACTTCTTATTTCGTGGATGTCAGAGGTTCTGGAGGTTCCGACTTAGCAACATGGCATCTCCCAAATACCTGATACGCATAGCGCATAGCCGAATGCAGTTCATACTTCATACTCAAAATCTTGCGTGACACTAGTATACTGCAGTTCCATACTTGCCAAATTTCAGACTACTTAAGGTCATGCAGGATTTATAGTATCACCGCAACCTTATATATCCTGAACACACCCTATACCCCTTCAAAACGGTATCTAGGGTCATGTAGGATTATCTCAACCAAAGTGTGATGAGCCGACAGAGCTATCTGGCATAGTAATTGGCAGGGATGCCCATCTCTGCGTACTAACATTAAGCATCCCGGAACCCTAAACCCTAAACCCTAGACAGCATCCCCCACCCCCAATGCTAAATATGTCCCCCAATATTCGAGGTCTCAGGGTAGACACTGACTAACTGATTCCGAAATGGCAGCGTGCTAAGCATAAGTAAATAAGAATTTAAGCTTAAGCCCCCTGAAGCATACACAATCTAATGTTGTAGTTTCTATGTTCTTGTCCGTTCCCTACTAATTAATTACAGCACATTGAATCAGGGGGAGCTCCAGGCGGGTAATCATCAGGTGGGTACCCTGCCAAATACCCCTTTGAGGTACTCCAACTTTTGGGAAACCCCCAACAGAGGTGAAAGTGTTTCTGTAGGCTTCGTGGTCTTGGAGCAAGCTGCTAAGCACAGTGGGGTTCAGGGTTCAGGGTTGGGTTTGGGTATAGGGTTTATAAAAGTTATATAGGGTTCAGGTCGGGAGTCTTGAGCGAGTTTTGAGCGAGTTTTGGGCGAGCTTTGGCGGAGTTTCCGTTTTAACTGTTGCCCTATTAAAGATTTGGTTTCCTGAACTTGAGGGTTCAGGGTTTAGGGTTTCGGCTTGTTAGGGACCCCGAAGTCAGGCAAGATAGTTTGTCCTTTAAATTTTGGTGTATCCCTGTTCTAACCCAGTTTAAGTAGGTTCCCTTGACACAAAGAACACAAGACCTGGACTACAGGAGTGGGAGTCTCCCGCAAGCGGCTGAAAGGGGGGCTCAGCGGTGTACACCCGCAGTGTACACCTGGAGGGCCCTCAAAAGATTAATCCCCATCTTGGCTAACCTGCAGATCAGTATGGTTGGAGTTTAAGCTTCATAGTCCAGGATGAATGTAAAGAGTTTTTTCATGGGAGCTCCAAAGTAGGGAACCCCGAGAATACAGCTGGTACATACTAGGAATATACCTACCCGGGTCCATCTTACTCCCCCGAGATTGAGGCCCTGAACCCTGAAACCCTACACCCTGAAACCCTAAACCCTGAAACCTTGACACCCTAAACCCTGAAACCCCTCACAGTGAATTCAGTGAAAGGCTCGTGTGAATGGCTCCCCAGAGAATGTGGACAAGCACTGTGTGGCTGCCTTCTCGCACCAGGCCACACTCAACAACATGAAGGGTTTGGGGTTTAGGATTTAAGGTTTAGGGTTTTGGATCTAAGGTTAAGGGTTTAGGATTTAAGGTTTGGGGTATAGGATTTAGGAGCTTAAGGCTTAGGATTTGGGAGTTTAGGATTTAGAGTTTAGGGTTCCAAATTGTTGCGCGCGAAATAACATGAGAAAATTGAAATTCAGCATGAATATGAGTTCCTTAAGAGCTCTGAGGCCTGCATTCATCATACACCCCATAAAGCTGTTGATAGAACCTTCAAAAACTCAATTAAAAAACGTCTAAACAACGCACAAAAAAACACTGAACATACGCACTGCCACGGCGTAACAAACTCTAGGGTGTAGGGGCTAGGAAACAAAAGGCTCCGGTCAACCCGGAGGGAGAAGCCCTAAACCCTAAACCCCTTTTGATCACATGTAGGTTTGGCTTTAACCCTGAACAACCTTGAGGCTTCCAGACAGCCCTCCCTCGTTCAGGCTTTAGGGTTTAAGGTTCCGTGGAGCCATGTTGGGAATTGTGCAAATATTAGGGTTTAGGGTTTAGGGTCCATATATACAACCATTAGGGAATTGGGACCCATAATTCCTTCTATAGTATGGTATTTAGGTTCAGGGTTTAGGGGTTCTATAAGGTTTCCGTGCTTGTAGTGGGCTTGCAACAACTCTACAGTCTGTAGGGTTTAGGGTTTAGGGTTTAGGGTTTCTGTAGGGTTGTTGCAAGCCTTTGTGGTCAACCCGGCTGAGGCTCTGAACTCATGTGCGTACACCCTCAACCAGGGTGTTTTGAACCATTGGGGGTGTGAGCGACCTCATTAATTAGGAAGGAAATAGGGAAGGGGAATCGCTAGGATTTGGTGTTGTATATGATGAGACCCCACAACTTTTGAAAATGATTTGTAAATGTATGCATCTGTGTAATCCTAACTATAGGTCTCAACAAATCTAAGCATGGACATCTCCACATCTCAAGATTGGATGCGGCTGCCCATCCTATCGCATCCATGTATTGTGGACCGTCTTTGAGAGTATCCTAAGAAAATATCGCAACCACAATTGGGAGGACTGCTTCAACCCTAAACCCATGTGGAGAGGAGTGCTTGGACTTCGCAGCAAAGCAAGACACAAGCGGCAACTTGGATGAAGACGGGTCACATTCTGAACATATGATATGTTCTGGTATGCTAGGGTATATGATGGCATATGATGGTATATGATGGTATGTTATGGTATGTTATCGTGTATGATGGTATATTCTGGTATGATATGGTATATTGTACATTATGTTATATTCTGGTATAATATGGTATATTGTTGTATATTTTGAATATGAATATTCTTGGTATATTATCACATGGTATATTATGGTATAAGGGTCTCATTCTGAAGTGCAGCATAGCAGGGCCCAAGGGTGTCCTACACATTTCTCATTTGTATAGCTACAAGACGTTATTTGGAAGGGTTCGGAGGCAGATAGGAAAGGTTCGCCTCACGTCGGCGGCCAGGGTTTAACTGTATTGATCCTAAGCCAACTAAACCCTAAACCCTACACCAATGATGCGTCGGCGGCTCAGATGTAGCGTTCTGGATAGGGCGCTGAGGGGCTTTGGCTGATTTACAACACAGCCCCACACGGATTCTCTGAATGGAGGAAATCTTGCACCATCTTCATACCTCATCCCCCAGGAACCTTACCTGAAACCCAAAAGATCTTCAGTTTAGGGATCCTATAGTAAAATTCCTTATGTGGAATCCTAAAACTCAAGGTCCCTGGGGTCTAAGATAAACCTTCAGACCTAAAACCTAACCTTCAAACCCTAAACCCTAAACCCCTAAGCCCTAAGCCCTTAAACCCTAGAGTACACTGCAGATCTTAGCCTCACCAAATTTCCTCCATCTACCGTATCTAACATGATTCTACCTGTTTTTTGGTTCAAATTGTACCCTAAGGCTGTAAGGAATTTTTGGGGCCCACAGACCATACTACAAAACGCTTTTGGGTTCTTTTGAGCCTTAGGGGTAGGGTTGAGTTTTCTGATTTTCCGCGATAGTCCGGGCCAGCTTCGCAATCGTACAGTTTAGGGTTTATGGCCTGAGGAAGAGGGGGGAATGAATCGATCACTACAATCATTCTACTAGTCTAGTTTTGGCCGTATATAAGCAGTTGCAAGGTACCACTTATTAGAGTTTTTTGTGTTATACATGGGGATTTCACAACAATAGGGGTACCCAATTGGGGGGTCCTATAATACAGATTATAACATATTGGGGTCTACCTTGGGGTCCCCCTATTTAGGGAATCTACCGAAAATCCTCACTAAGTAAACTGCCAGAACCCTGGACCGCCAGGTACCCTAAACCCCGACTTGCTAACCCTAAACCCCTGAGCCCTCAACCCTAACCCACCAAATAAACCCCCTAAACCCTACACATCCCTAAACCCTGAACCCTAAACCCTGAACCCTAAACCCTAAACCCCTGAACCCCAAACCCTAAACTCACGTACTCGGCTGATTGAGGCACCTTCATAGATGTACTGGCTGAGCATGGCTACAACATCTCCTTATGGGGCAAGGCCAGATGAGTGGCCTTTCTAATGGGGATTGGGGTTTAGGGCTTAGGGTTTAGGGCTTGCATTCAGGGCTTATATAAGGTTGAGGACAGTACTATTAAATACCTGGGCCCTGAACCCCTAACTTTATTGTAGTTGCAGGATAGCTTGCACCAACCTACATACTTCGCAACCCAGGAACCACTGTATATTGGGGATCTTCTGTGGTGCAACATTTCGTCCATCCCCCTTCCCAATCTCAACCTGTAAACCCTAATGAAGACTGCATTCAAGCAGCTTTGCTGGGTGCACCGCCAAGCCGGGAGACGTTTCGGTACCTCCTCGGGCTGCTGTCCAGAAAGCCCGATGTCCTTTATTAAGGAACCCTAAGGGTCCAAGGACCCAAATAATAGAGTTTTAGGGCCCAAATACTATAACATTAATGGTATTTGGGACCTAAAGCCCTATCATTTGGGTCCTTGGACCCTTAGGGGAAATTCCTTAATTATTTCGATATTGGGCTCTCTGGGGTGTGTTCAGCAGTCTCCTCGAAGCCTTGTTTCCCACCCTGGCCCGCAAACTGACAAAGCCTTGAACCCTATTCTAGTAAGCTCTATGCTCCAGACTTGTAAACCTTAAGCCCCAGAACCATTAAACTATGGACCCCCAACTCTCCGGAACCACCTAACTGTAGACACCAAATCCTAAACTAAACCTCTGAGCCCTAAAACCTTAAACCCTAAACCCTTAGAACCCTTAACCCTAAACCCTACACCCTTAGAACCCTAAACCCTCAAAGCCCGTGTGCTGCAGGTTCATGCTGGGGCTGGCCTAGAGCGTTTCGGTAATGCAGAGATGCTAGTCGCTACTTGGCCATTGGAGATAATGGAAAAGAAAATGGACAACTGCTACAATGGGTTTAGGGTTCAGGGTCTAGGGTTATAGTACGGTGTTTGTTGGAAAGGTATTGGTTCAGGCTTTTGATTTTGTCAGAAGACTGCCTGTGGCTCCATTTACCTACAAATTTATGGGTTCGACCTACTAAATAGGGGGTAATTACTACTAAACTGTAGGTAAATGGAGCCACAGGTGGAGTACTTCGTTGCACCACTAGGGTTTAGCGTTTGAGGCTGAGCTCAGGGAGGAGCTCAGAGTTTGGATCATGCAGGATAGTCCAAGGACCCAAATAATAGGGTCCCTTTAAAGAGGTTATAGGGGGATATTTGGGATATCTGGGGACTGTATAAGGGTCCAAGGACCCAAATAATAGGGTTTTAGGGCCCAAGTACTATAGCATTAATGGTATTTGGGACCTAAAGCCCTATTATTTGGGTCCTTGGACCCTTAGGGACCATTGTTCTGACCGAGTTTCTACAAGGCGTACTCCAACTCCATACAACTTCTGCGGGGTTGGGCATGTAGAGGTTCTGGTACTATCTAGGAAGGCATGGAGACCTGGAGTTGGAAGCGTAGAGGCATTAAGTTACTGGTGCCTCGGGGGAGACTGGGGGAGTGGATTCCTAGAATAATCCTTATATAATCACCATATGGTAGTTTCCCAAAATAAGGGGATCCTAATATAGACCCCAAAATACTACAGTCCTTACTATTGGGACCCACAAGAGGTACCCTAATTTTGGGAAACACCCATATATACCCAACCCTAAACCCTAAACCCTATACCCCTTTAATGGTACCAAAATTCACTCACCCACTCCCACTTCGGCACCACTGGGTTAAAAGACGGCAGAGAGGAGCCGCCTCAAACCCATGCTGGGATTAGGGTTTAGGGGTTTAGGGGTTTAGGGTTTAGGGGTTTAGGGTTTAGGATGGCTGAATTGGTTGAACAAGCGGGAATGGGGGGTTCTCCAAATGAGCTATAGTCTAAACTCCTTGAAGGGGTTATATAGTGTATTATATAGGGGACTACTATAGGGGTTACTAAGGTTCCCAAGAAGAATGCTAGGAGATGAGACTATAGCTCAAGCAGAGATATCCCTGAGACCTGGGGGGATACATAGGTATAATAAGAGGGTTGTGCGGTTTCTATGAGACCTTCTGCTAGCATCATCTTGAGAAATACTTCAGTGAGTCTTGGGAGATTTGGCGTTGGCCCAGCAAAGAAGGTAATTCCCTCACCCAAAAACACTGAACCCAATCACCCTAAACCTCGTAACCCTGAACCCTAAACCCTAAACCCGAATCCTTTGGGGGTGCCAGCTCCCGAATACTTTCGCCTTTGCTAATTCTTACAGTGACACCAGAAACGGACCTTATAGTGTGGAGAATACCCGGTGAGAGGCCGTCAAAAGTACAGTCCTTTCTGGGTCCCTGGTACAAGGTGGTCCTAAAAATTTAGGGTACCCCAAAACGCACCAGCATTCTGACAATTCTCTACATATGTATGTGACCAGGGTCTCAGCAGACCCCTAAACCCTAAACCCCCAAACCCTAAACCCTAACACCCTAAACTTTGACACAGCGCTGCTTCAGGCTTCGTCTTGTTGGTTTGTGGTGGCCCTGGTCCCCTGGAACCCTCTCCCTGCACTCTGGTCCCCTGCTCCCTGAACCCTACTTGGAGGCCCACGCGATTTAGTAACTACTTCTAACTGGGATTATAACCTTACTTATAATGGGTGTAACCCCCATAAGCCACAAGCCCAGTTATTAAGTAGTTACTACGTCGCATGGGCCTCCAAGTAATCCCCTAAGCCTTAATCCCCTAAACCCTACTCCCCTAAACCTCATCAAGCCTTAGACTTAAATTGGCCATCGGACAGTTGAGTCCTAAACCCTGGAGCCCAGAACCTTATCAACACTAAGCCCTGGGTTTAGGGTAAGCACTGAAAATCCCTAAGCCCTAAACCCTAAACCCTTACGCCTCTGAGGATCCTTTCCGTGGAGCCAAAAACATTGGCCAAGCAGCGCGTGCTTGGAGCCGAGCCACAGGCAGCCAAATTAGGGGTGCGTAGAGCCTGGAGGGGCATGTGGTGTTGAACGGCTTAGCAGGGTTTAACCCTAAACCCTAAACCCTAAACCTTTAACCCTAAACCCTAAACCCAGGGTTTAGTGTGTACAGAGCTGACAGCTTAGGGCTTAATTAGGGGTTACCGGCTTAAGGGCATGTAGACTTCAGGTTAGGGTTTAGGGTTTAGGGTTTAGGCTTAGGGTCTAGGGCTTACATAGCTTGGGGTTTCAGGCTTTGAGGTTTACAGGGTTTAGTTCTTAGGGATCCTAAACCCTAAACCCTAAAGCCCTACACCCTAAACCCTCCTAAACCCTAAACCCTAAACAGATCTCAGGGTTTTCTTCACTTGGGGTGTAGGCTGTACCGTTCAAGGGGCAAGTATGCAGCTGCTGTACTCATTGTATCATGGGTTCCCATACTACCGCTTCCTTTGTTCCCCCTTTTTATTAGGATAGTATAGAGGGGGAGGATATGAGCCCATGATTGTCATTGTAGTTGCGGCCCACCCTTGGAGGTTTATCGCTGAAGTCACGACTTGTCCATGGACATTCAGCTAGGCTTGGGTGTGTGCTTCCTCACGGTGGCAATGAGTCAACGATACATTCCTTGACTTTGCATGAAGCTCTCCCAGGTTGTTCGGCGTTTTCATGTGTGTAGATGGGACCGCAACCTTCAAAAAAAACACATTGTGTACAATGGTGAACTTTGCGCGGAGCCCATGCAGCCCTCTTTTGCAGGTCAGTAGTCTGGGGTTTCATAGTTTTTGGAGGAGGGTGTGTGCACTAAGTGCATCCTCCACACTATTTGTCCCTCAACATGTTGCTGTTTTCGGGATCATAGGTTGCAGCTTCGCCGAAAAACTGCGTGAGCGCTTGAAGGGAACCCTACATTCCCAGATAATCCCAACATGTCCCTAGGGTGCCGGGAGTGCCCCCAGACCCAGCATGCCGGGTAGGCTGACTTCGAGACAATTTAGGGCGGGTAGAGGGAGTGGGGTTTCGGGGTCAAAAGGTTTAGGGTTTGGGGCTGAACGCCAAACCAATGCCTGCAACTCGAAAGCACGCAAAAGCGATTCAAGCAACATAACTTACTGCACGCCCATGCCATGGGTAATTAATTATTACTGTATATGTATTAGTAGCAGTATTATTACTAGCTTTATTACGAGTATTTCTACTTAATTACAAGCTGCATGCGTGGCTTAGGAACTCAGGAACCCTACTTGGGATGATGCCTTACCCTACGGTCCAAGGACCCAAATGCTAGGGTTTTAGGGCCCCAACACCATTAATATTATAGTATTTGGGCCGTGAAACCCTATTATTTGGGTCCTTGGGCCTTAGGATTAGAATAGCTAGCTTACTGTAATCCCAGAACCGTATAGTTCCTATCTTCGTTATGGCATAAAGTTTGGTCTTGGGAGTTCCTGGTTATCACAAATACCAATCCTAATAACTTGCTTGCAGACCATTTTGGGGTTCAAAGGCTAGGACTATGGATATTTTGGATTTTTAGGTAAGCCCCAATGGTCAGGTCATTCTAGGGTGTGCTTACATCTACCCCACTGCTCAAGAATGTCCGCCTCAGATTTAGAAGCGCCCCCCTGCCCTCCCCGGCGAGGATGTGGGCCCGAGCCTCCATAATTAAGGGACAGCGTTCTTATTAGAAAGTACCAGCCAAGGCCACTTCCTCAAGTTTTGCATTTTGGCAGATGGGATGTTGCAAGATGGGTTGTAATGAATTGTGTCCTGTCCTGGGACTTGGGATTTTGTAATTACGCGTGGGTTCGGTTCATTCATGTGAGGTCAAAAATTACCCATGAGCTGCCAAGTAGCGCCTTGAAACCCTCCTTGGAGAAAGGCGTGGTGCGAAAGTCCCAGTGCTCACCTCAGCGTTGGTGCGGCTGTTTAACTTGGAGATTTAAAGGTCCTTGGGGAAAGTTTTAGAGGTCACGAAAACATCAGGAGAAGCCATTGCTCATGATGGCCATTTTGGGAGCAGGATTTTGGAACAACTACCCTGTGAAGGGTGTTTGTATGGAGTGAGGGCTGAGACTTGTAGGGGTGCTTGCTTCCAGAAACCCTACACCCTAAACTCTAAAACCTAAACCCATTGCTTCTTGATTTCAAAGGTCAATTTGTTGGGGGTTTGGGCAATGCCCAGAGACTAGAGGCCAGCCGCAAGTATATCACTTCTAGTCTCAGTAGGTCCCCGCCCCGGCAGATCGTTGTACCAAACTTCATGGCGAGCAATTCTACAACCTATAACCGGAATTCGGTGATGCCCCACAAGTGGGGTCCCGAATAAACGGGCTGTCAGTAGCCAACACGATTGGAAAAGAGCCATGGAAACGACCATCTTGTTGGAGAGCATATAGGGGCAACTACTGGGATCCAGTCCTCCATTCCCTACTTGCACCGCATAAGTTGCCAAGACCTAAACCTTCAACGCTGGACCTCAAAGCAACTCAAATCCTAAATCCAAAACCGTAAACCCTGAGCAGAAAACCCTAAAACCCTAAACCCCCAAATCCTTAACCCTAAAACCCTAAATCCTAGATCCTACCACTCCAAATTCGAGGAATCCAACAACTTGGCTCCATCGGCCTACAGACCTCCGTCGGCCGGCACCGGGCTTCTTGCCTCACACTGGTTCTTCTGTCCATTTATAGTGGTTTAGGGTTTAGGGGGTTAGGGCTTAGGGTTTAGGGCTTAGGGTTTAGGGCTTAGGGTTTAGGGCTTAGGGTTCAGGGTTTAGGCTTTAGGGCTTAGGGTTCAGGGTTTGGTGTTTATCTAGGGTTTTGGGGTTTGGGAATCTAGGAGTTTCTCAAGAAGGGGGTTACTCTTCGGAGGAGGGGGTGAGGAGCATCATTCTTCATTCTTCCAAACTGCTTTGCTCCCAGCATTCACGTGCGGAAAGTCACAAACACAAAGTAGTCTACTTGAGTACAATTGGGGTGTCAGCACGTAGAAGCCGTAAACCTCCTGATGCAGACCCTGATCAAAAAGCCTCCTCTCAATTACAGGCCCTATCCGATCGGAGCACTTACAGGGCAATGAATGATTGATCCGACTTTGGTATCTCCATCCTCCCGAACAAGGACCCTAGGACCATCATATGAATCTGATGACTATACTTATTGGGGTCATTATTTGGACTTCAAAATCGGATGATTGACCCTAAACCCTAAACCCTATCAAAATCGGATGATTGACTCTGAAAGGTCACTTTGACTACAGCACAGCCGAGAACTGTGCTAGACTGCTGCGAGCTGGGCTTTTTCGCTCCTCTACACCGCAATTTCTGCACCTTGAAGGCAGTAGATGGTACCCCTTGGGGGAATATTATAGGGTTATCTTGAGGTTGTATAGTATACTAGGGTAGTTTACAGGATTTCATAGTGCGTAGATTGTAGTATTTTATCGTAGATCATCGTGTTTAAAGGTAGATGATAGTATATTACAAGCAGCAGCAGCAGCAGCAGCAGCAGCAGGCGCTTAGCTTGGGGATTCACTAGTCCCTCACCTAGGCTATCCCCTGAAGAGACCACCAACAGCTTCACGAAATGCGATTTTAGGCATCTGGGGTTTAGGATTTAGGGGTTAGGTATTTCAGGCATTTGGGGAGGTGAACTAGAGAGTTTGATGCTAGCAGATTCCCATGCTAGAGCCCCCTCCGTTAAGGGCTCAGGGTCCGACCACCCAACCTCCCAAATCTAGAGACTCTACGGTGAGGCTGCTTAAGGGGTAATCGTCGTATCAGGGCTCAGGCGGCTTCTGGACTTTCTGACTATTGCGCCCATGTGCTTTCTAAAGCATTTTCCTGAAAGCCGAAGCCTCAAGGGACATATCCCCAAGTTTCCAAATGTGCTCTATTTGGGAGAACGGTATATCTATATATATATACACATATATATATATATAAACCTCTACATTTACACACATGTAGACATGGGTTAACAAAATGAAAGAGCAGGGTCCTGTGTCGGAGTCCCTACGATGCTGAGGTGGATTACATGTGTCGGATTAAGGAGCAGGCTGATCATTTGTGATTCAATCAAATCCTAAGCCCTGAACCCTTAGACAGGGGTACCCAATCACCCTTCGTAAATACCATGAGAGAGTGTGAGTTCTCAGTACAGGGGCATGTGGCGTTATGGTATAGGGATTGTTTTCAGAAACGCCCAAGTTGTCCAAACTGCTCCACATGTCCTGAGGTACTGCTCCTTTACCATCCCCCACCCGCCGTACCAAACCAACTCCACCTACTTCTTCGCGGTGCCTCCTCTGGGCGACCTAGCACCTGGACCACAACATAACCACTATGGGCTGTTAGACCTTAAGGGGTACCTTAATCTACCCTTAATAGGGTCCTAATAGGGAATTTTAGGGTCTAATAGCCCATAGTGGTAACACAGACATGGCTAAACCGTTTCAGGGTGTGCTTTTCAACCTTATACAACCCTAAACCCTAAACCCTATACCCTACTCCATTTTTTGGGATACCTAACTCCGTATGTAGAAGCTGCGAGCCATAAAGCTAGGCAACCTACAAACGGTTTAGGGTTTAGGGGGTTTAGGGTTTAGGGTAGGACAGAAGACTCTAGGTACGGGGAGAAAGTGTAAGGCGTCAAGCGTAGGCTTGCTTTTCGGGATGTGGTGCTTCTGGTGTTGAGATTCAGTTTAGCAGCAGTTGAGCTTCCAACAACCCAAAGTATATTCCAAGTAGATAGTATTTGGGTCAATCCCCCCCATAGTAATAGCTCCTTAATAAGGAATCAATAGGACCCTACTATACCTACAGTAGTCCCTTGTGGTACCCATTACTGGGTGGGGGATTGACCCAAGATAGTATTTATAGACTTCAGGGACCAAGGCAGATGAAATACTTCTGGATCTCAAGGCCCAAGTCGAAATTTGTTCTAGATTTCGAGCCCTCGTGGGGCAAGTTCGGCCAGAGTTTCACTTCAAGGTGTCGTAGTTACACGCTTCCACGCAGAATTGGGTGTAAGATTTTGGGGCATTAAGGACTTATAGGGGTCGAGGGGTTTAGGGTTCAGGCGTTAATGAGGGGTTGAAGGGGTTTGGAGTGTAGGACTTGAAGGTATCTAAAGTGTGAAAGCATTTACACTTTAGGAGCCTTGACGGCGTTTTCGTCTTTGAGGTCTAGGCTTTCAGCTTTGGGGGTTGAAGGGCTTAACCGGATGTCTAGGTGACAATCAGTCATACCAGCTTTAACCCAAAGACTATTCTATGGAGGGTGAGGGGGCCTTTGTAAGTAGGCTAATAGTGGGGATAACAGGGGTTGAGCCCTGGACCCTAAACCCCTAAACCCTGAACCCTAAACTATATTATAAGCATATGTGCTAAGTCCCCCCCTCAAAAAAAAAACAAGTAATCATTGTCAACCAGGTCCGCGGGTTGACTTTTTTGCGTCTATTCTAAGAAGCAATTTTCACATGAATCCCAAATTTAGGGTTTGGGGTTTAAGGTTTAGGGTCTGGGGTTTAGGGTTTATGGTGTAGGGGTTTAGGGTATCAAAAAGGCAGGCCTCTGACGTGAGACATGGGCGGATTCTGGGAAGCAGACCTGGGGCCTAATTGAGTAGTATTATCTTTGGGGATACTATGGTGCCCATTATAGAGTAAGATCATATCTTCTTTTTGGGGTATAGTAATTTATGTGAGGCATAATGCCTTACTGGGTTTAACCACCAAAAAAAAACGCTTCTCAAATGGAAAGCCGCTAAAGAAATGCAGCAACATGCCTCTTGTCAAATGAGTTATAGTCTTAACAGACTAAAGGGGTGGTGTTACAGGGGATTATATTGGGGACTACTATACGGGTTATGAAAGGGAATACTGAGAGTTTAGACACTAGCTCAAATGAGAATGAAGGAATGTAGGTCAGGGAGTCTCTACAGTAACTCAAGTAGACCACTCTGTCATTTCCAGCTAACAAGATCGGGCTAATACAAGGCACAATACCTCCCAACACAATGATCCCAAGTTGGCTGTATGATAACTATGGTATAGGATACCTCAAATAAGCATCAGGATGATGTTGGTAAGAATTTACATCCCTGCATTGCGTGTGGTTTTCGGATTTGCAGTGGTGTGTCTTGCCGTTTAAAAGGGCTTGCAAGTGAGTCGGAGTGCATGAAGGTTTGGTCCAGCTTCGTGCTCCGGCAGTTTGATCTTGTAACTTACTAGTTCTTAGCAGGGAATAAGGGAATACAATTCCCAAATAGTCCATATGTAACATATTCCCTCAGTCCCTATTTGCCCTAAACCCTACACACTCTCAAATATATAATGCATATATGAAACAACATTCCCTAAGTGTCGCGGTTCCGCGACTTACGGTTTGTCAGCTTGGGTCCATGGGATCCGAGTCTGCGAGGTGTTGGTTGCTGCCAAGGAACTTGAATTAACACTTTTCATTTGAACTACAGTCTAAACTCCTTAAAGGGGGATATATAGGGATTATATAAAGGACTATTATAGGGATTATTAAGGGGGATACTAGGAGTTTAGACTATGGCTCATTTGAATCCGAAACTTAGGGTTCGGGGTTTAGGGGTTTAGGGATTTGGGGTTTGCGGTGTAGGGTTTTGGGCTTAAGTTAATGCATAGGGATGTGCGATCATGTTTGGGCATATCTCCAAACTTCTGGGAGCCTAGGTACATGAGGGGGTTTGAAGAGGATTCTTGGCATCCCGCATGAGCACTGCAGCGGGTAGATCTTGAGAAGTTCTCAAATCATGCACGGCTTCAGTTCGTTGAGGGGCTGTCTGTGCCACATGACGAAGAAATTTAAATCCCAAACCCTAAACCCTTAAACCCTAAACCCCAAGCCTTAAACCGTTTAAGCCCAAATCACCCTTGAATCCTAAATTCAGAGCCCATCTCAAGCAGGCTGTGCCCAAGCTCCTTGGCTCCCATTTGTAACATTCTTTTGGGTTTAGGGTTTAGGCGTAATGGAAAAAGAAAATGGAAACTACTATAGTATATTTGGGGTTATATAGGGATAATGGAAAAGAAAATGGAAACTACTATAAGACATAGGGATTAATGGAAAAGAAAATGGAAACTACCATTGGGTTTGGGGTTTAGGGTTTGGGGTTTAGGGTTTAGGGGTAATGGAAAAGAAAATGGAAACTGCCATTGAGTTTAGGGTTTAGCGTTTAGGGGTAATGGAAAAGAAAATGGAAACTACTATATGGGGATTGTCCTAAATTACTGTCAAAATGGAAAAGAAAATGGAAACTACCATTGGGTTTAGGGTTTAGG
>CAJNIZ010000137.1:18868-56316 GCA_905231905.1 Symbiodinium pilosum | reverse complement strand
AAACCCAAAACCCTAAACCACTTGTTTATGCATAAGGCAAAGTAGTGAGTCTGGTTCGGTACCTGCGTACTAAGGCATACATAGGGGGGTTACGGTCGGACGATGATAACGGATCCGCTGCACCTCCACCCGTTCTACCAAGTTAACCCAGAAAGGAATAGCGCTATACACTATGTTGAAAAGAGGCCTCTCAAACTTCCAAGGCTTATGTCATGCACCTTCCCGGAAAGGAAAAACCTCCCATAGGCCACCAAAATCAGTACTTTTGATCTTAGTAGTGCTCAGCAATATGCACACCTAGCGCAGCTAAAAACAACAACTGTCAAGCTAATCCTTGGTGCCACATGGAGTGAACGGCAAATGCCTTGGTATGAGTAGGGGTTATTGGCCCCGGTGAATTCAGATAACATAATTCAAGCCGAAGACCCTAAACCCTGTTTGGGGTTTAGGGTTTAGGCTCACCCCCCAGTCAAGGTTCAGGGCATGAAGGTTTAAGTAGTTGGTCACGCTTGTTGATGGAGAGTCAAAGCTTGTGGTGAGAGAAGGATACATAAAGTTCCAGCTGAAACCAGAGTTTCTAAACTTACTTCTAGATTACGCATGTGCCCCGAACTTGGTGTAAAGATGATCAGAGTCCATCATGTCGCATCTTTCTCAACTAGTTGTGCATTTCTCTTGAGGTCGGAAAGCCCACGCATGCACCCCGGGTTTTGGGTTGAAGGGTTTCAGGTCTCAAGGCGTGCTGGAGCCAGAACATGTCAAGAGCTAGACTTCAGGGTCCTTCTGAACTTTTCACATGTTGAGACATGTATATACATACATATGTATATATATTCATATACACATATACATATACACATACACATATACAT
Organism: Symbiodinium pilosum; assembly: GCA_905231905.1. Taxonomy (NCBI): domain Eukaryota; class Dinophyceae; order Suessiales; family Symbiodiniaceae; genus Symbiodinium; species Symbiodinium pilosum. Next base: position 55,444 of record CAJNIZ010000137.1, on the reverse strand, counting down.
ACACATGCAACCTCAGACCGCCAGTCTCAGGCCATGTGCGTGGAGACGGATAAGCTCATCGGCCAGATCCTGTCAACTGGTCCGATTTACAGATGGAATGATGGCAACATTGCATGACTTGTTACTCCCTTCTTCTCTTATAGCACCCTAAACACTAGACCCTAAACCCTATTCAAAAATGCGTCTGGTTATTTTTTGCACTACAAATGATTTGGTTGGTTGGGAGGAGTCGAGCTTTGGCTTCAGGTATCTTTCCAGGTGAGCTATAGTCAAAACTCCTTAAAGGGGTTTATATAGGGGACTACTATAGGGGTTATCAAGGGCGATACTAGGAGTTTAGACAGTAGCTCATGTAGTTTAGGCTGGTTTTGGGCGGCGTCGGGGAGTGGGTGCATGAACTTTGGATTATATCGTCCCTTTTGGGTATGGTACGTATTTTATCTGAAGGACATAATCTTACTGGAAATGTATGAGAACTGGGCTCCACCACCACAATAATGCTTCTCAATTGGTCTGCGTTCAAGCAGGACATTTCAGCCAGCTGCTAAAACTCCCCTCCATAATCCCCCATATAACCTTCTTTAAGGAAGTTTAGACCGTAAACCCTGACCCCTATATAATCCCTTATACAACCCCTTGAAGGAGTTTAGACCCAAAACCCAAAACCCCAAATCAATCCCTGTAAGGAATTTAGACCCTAAACCCTGAACTCTACATTATAGAATCCCCTATACAACCCTCCTTGAAGGAGTTAAGACTATAGCTCATACCGCGATATATTGTAGTATCTTGTAGTATATATAATATTATAGTAGATTATGATACCCTTAACCCTAAACCCTAAACACCTAAGCACCTAAAGTCCCTAAAACCCTAAGCCCTAAACCCTAAACCCCTAAACCCCTAAACCCCTAAACCCTGAACCCTTAACCCGGCCCGGTCTTCGCCCATACTTTCATCCCCTGAGCCTACTGTAAAAGCTGTGAATATCCAAGGCTCCCACGGGGTTTAGGAGTTAGGAGTTAAGGAGTTAAGGGCTTAGAAGTTTAGGAGTTTAGGAGTTTAGTGTTTAGGGAGTTTAGGAGTTCAGGGTTTAGGGTTTGGCGCTCAGCGTTTAGGTTCTATGGTTTAGGAGTTTAGGGTATAGAAGTTTACGAGTTTAGGTGTTTAGGGTTTAGGGTTTTAGGGTTTTAGGGTTTTCGGAGTTTAGGAGTTCAGGGTTTAGGGTTTGGCGCTCAGCGTTTAGGGTTTAGGAGTTAAGGTGTTAGGAGTTTAGGTGTTTAGGGTTTAGGGTTTTAGGAGTTTAGGAGTTCAGGGTTTAGGGTTTGGGGTTCAGCGTTTAGATTCTAGGCTTAAGGAGTTTAGGGCTTAAAAGTTTAGGAGTTTAGGTGTTTAGGGTTTAGGGTTTTAGGGTTTTAGGAGTTTACGATTTCGGGGTTTAGGGTTTGGCGCTCAGCGTTTAGGTTCTATGGTTTAGGAGTTTGGGGCTTACAAGTTTACGTGTTTAGGTGTTTAGGTGTTAAGGGTCTAGGGTTTTAGAGTTTTAGGAGTTAAGGGTTTAGGGTTTTGCGTTCAGGGTTTAGGAGTTTAGATCTTGGAAGTTTAGGAGTTAAGGAGTTCAGGGTTTAGAGTTTGGGGGTCTGGGGTTACCCAAGGCTCCTAGTTACCTAAATTGTAGACGGCTATATAGTAAGTATGGGGTAAATAGAGCCCAGAACCCATTATTTAGGCAACTGGTGCCCTAGGGATATCTATTCATATCTCTAAATCCTGATGAAACGGCTTGAATGATTCATCCATAATGTCATTCTCCATGATCTTGCCATTTGTTTCCTCCATTCCTTCGTCCATACCGCCAACCCATAACCCGGTACTCACAGCTGGCTCTCAGGACGCAGTGAGCTTGTAATCCATCGCATAGCCACCCTAAATCCTGAGCCTTACTTACAGCTGTATATGGGGGCCCTGTTATAATATACCCTAAGTCATATTCTATCTACTTAAGGGGGACCACAACTTATTGCTGGTTAGTATGGAATAAAGGGATGTACTTCCTATGTAATTCTTGTAGCATATTTCTTCATTTCCTACTAACCCCCAACAGTTTAAGGTTTAGGATTTAGGGGGGGGTCTTGTTGTAAGGACAGGATGGGAGATCGTATGGACAAAGTCATGGAGATTAGAGGTTTATAGGGACACTAGGGGTCAACTCAAAGCAGCCCAATATATCTCTATAGGGTCACTAAGGGCACGCGTTTTTTTAGACACCATATTTATGTACTCCCTGACAAGTCATCATACGGATCATTCTCTCCATGATTCCTTTGAGAATCCCTCGAGGGGCCCCAGCCAACTCCTTGCGGGTTTAGGGTTTAGGGTCAGTCCCTCTCCCTCTCTTCCCCTCTCTTCCCCTCCCACCCTCCCTGCCTCCATCTCCCTCCCTCCCTCCATCCCCCCTCTCTCTCTCTCTCTCTCTCTCTCTCTCACCGTGTCGTGGTGTATGTACGTATATCTGTGCGCATATGTATTCATGCATGCATCATGTACTGACACATATACATATATATATATGTATAGAGATAGATAGATACATAGATAGATAGATAGATAGATGTGCCCACAGCTGAGATCCCCGCGGCCCTCGGTACCCCCATTTTGAGAGGCCCCCTGTTTGTGTCAATGAATTAGATAGGTATTGAATATTGAATGCAGCTGAGATGATTCTAAAATTTCACCGGCCCTGACTGGAATTGTATATTCGTGTGCAAGACTAGGTTGCGCTAGCATTTGAGCGCGACATACGTAAGTAGGAACCGGAACCCATGCGCGCGCAATTCAAATTTTCTACGTTATCTAGACCTTAAACTCCTAAACCCTTGAACCCTTAAACCGTAAACCGTAGGACGCATGCTTCAGGCTCCTGGGATCGCTGCATCCCTATGGATCCGGACGCGCAACATCCGGACAGGTTGGTTGCTTCAGAGCTTTCGAAGAAAGACAGGGCATTTAGGGTTTAGGGTTTAGGCTGATTTGAGGGATATATTGGGGTTATAATGGGATAATTGAAAATAGAATGGAAACTACTATTTAGGGCTTAGGGTTTAGGGTTCAGGACTTAGGGTTAAGGGTTTAGGGCTAAGTGTTTAGGGTGTAGGGTAGGGAAGTACCATCTAGTAGGGACCATATAGTAGAGCTAGGTAGAGACACGCCCAAGTTGCAACCAGGTATTGTCCCATAGTCCCATATAACAAACACTATGAAGCACATTGGCGCATCAGTAGTGTCCCGCATCTACTTACATAGTTTTTCAGAGGGATTGAAGGGCACTAGCGAGCTGCAGGGTGAAATGTGCAGGTTCGGGGTTGAGCTTTTCAAGTTCATTGCATCATTGCCCTACGGAGATTTTTTTCTTCGCATATTGGTTGAGATTATGTACAGCCTCAGCTGCCAATTCTTCGGAATTGGGGCCCCGGATTAGTTGGCCTTGGCCAGGTCTTCGGGAGCCCAATGGGATGGGATTCCTCGCGAGTAGTATTTTGGTGGGGACTCCCTAGTGAAAACAGTAACTTGAGATTATATGGTCCCTTTGGTAATGGTATCTTATAGCAAGGTGCAGCTACCATGCAACATTGTAGTCCCCCTTAGGTAGATAGAATATGGGGTTTTGGGGATCGTAGTATAATGTACCCAAAGCCATATTCTATCTACTTAAGGGGGACGATACCCTAAACCTTAAACCCCATATTCTATCTACTTTAGGGGGACTATAATCTCGTGTGGCACCCTCTGGCCTTTCCTCAGTTGTGAGCTTGTCACTTCTGCCATCCTGGTTGCCGATGTAGATTTCAGCCACGCGGTTTAGGTTTTAGGGTTTAGGGTTTAGGGTTTAGGGGTTAGGGGTTAGGGTTTAGGGTTGAAGGGTCATTTTTTTAGAGTTCAAAGATTAGAGTTTTTGCAGAATCCTAGAAGTCTGCCCGAAGGTTTCGAAGTCCAAGGTCAGGGGAGCATTGTAGGTTTAGATTTGAGGGGGGGGACAGCCAAACATTGCCAGGACATGACTTGTTGAGTTCCCTGCTTCCTAAACCCGAAACCCCTAAACCCAAAACCCTTAAACTCTAACGCCCAACCCCCCCTCTCCCGCCCAAATCCCCCCCCTTCCCCTACACCGTTAGATAAATATCAAGGCTTTCTTGTCAGAAGCTGGTGTATTCAGCAATGCAGAGAAGGATTCTGAATCGGCTTGCAAAACCCCAGGTGCAACAGAAGCCCTACGTGATGCTGCCTACACGGTAGTTTCCTAAAGTAGGGGGTTCCAATATAGACACCCATATACTACAGTAAAAAAAAGAACCCCCAAAATGGTACCCCTAGTTTGGCAAAACCCTATATTCCACCTCTGGACCGGAACTCTGAGCTTTTGAATGCCCACTTTTTTTTTGGTACTGCAGACAGGTACTTCGCGCAGGTGAAGGTCGTACCTCTCCCGCAATGAGAATGCTGGGTTTACATGTGACTTGTAGGGGGGAATGGATCATGTGGGGTTTCTAGCGTGTAGGCAGTGTGCAGGAATGGCGCAAGGGCAAGAGGGTAGGATTCAATGTATCCTGATCTTGACGCTTGGAATCCGAAGCTTTCTAATTGAGGGCTCAGGCATCAAGGCTCCGGTCTTTTTCTTACAGACAAGAAATGATGACCCACTGTTTGTATGAGCCCCCGGACAGGATTTTGTTCTCTACTTGTCAGGGTCGTAGGGGGGAATTGTGGTGGGGTTGGCTACTGGTGGCAAACGGTGCTGGCAGGTGTCCCGGCAGTCGTACTTCTTGTCGTAGTCATAGTTGTGCCTCAGCTTCTGCACAAATGTAGATCGTGGAAGCTTCCTTTTCTCCGACCACGGCTCATCTTCGGAGATCATGTAGCCCTAAACCCTAATATTGGGATAATATAGGGTGGTTATTTAGGGATGATAGAAAATAAAATGGAACCTACTATAATGCGTTAAGGAGTTCTCTAGGGGACAAGAACCAGGCAGCTAGCAAGGCTTGAAGGCATTACATTGCAGCTTGGAAAAAAAAATATCTGCACGTGGCCATTTCATGCCATGGCACCGTGTGGGTTTTTCTGAAGTTGACCGCGTAGAGTCCTGAGTAGGGACCTCCAAGGTTCCTCCGTGTTCCCCACAAAATCCTGACTTCTCCCAAAGTCGCATCAATCTGGGAACCTCCATATCCGTGCATCTTGAGGTTTCCAGGTCTGGGTACGAAGAGTTCCAGATCCTGATGGATGAGGAAAGGGTCCGGTGCAGTCCAGGATTTTAGGGTTCGTGAGTGGTGGTATGTGTGCTTCTAAGTGGAACCGACTTGTGACCTGAAGTACCGCAGTTGTAAGCCCACGGAGAATTACCTTCAGGCACAAGCCCTGCAATCCGGGGCCATAGTGTTTGATGGTATATACGGGGTTCCAGTAAGCAGAGATAGTTGCGCGTCAGCGGGGCTTCGCAAGTATATTTGTAACCCCTAAAGCTTTGTGATCCCCCCTGTTATCCACGGTTGTGTTCAAAAATCTCGTGCTCGCATCACGACGTATCACACAATCATTCTGTTGTTTCGGGGTGTTTTGTAATCCACGTCCACTCAAAACGATTCTCCCGCCCCCTGACAGCAGACATTCGGCCCATACAGTTTCAAAGTACAGTAGAGGGAGAATTCAAAGGGATTTCAGGAGTTCCTTAGTGGGGATTTAGGAGTACGGAGCTTTGCGACCTTCAATTCAAAGACCTGGCGTCCTATGCAAAGAGCGAAGGCATGGCAAAGTGGCTCCCGGATTGGATGATCCATTTGGTGAGCCAATGCTATGGTAGGGTTTAGGGTTTAGAGGTAAAGCTTAAACCTTTAACGTAAGCCCTAAATCCTAAACCCTGAGCCCTAAAACCCTAAACCCCAAACCCTCAACCACCCCAAATTCTTTGCCACAAAACCCAGGCCCTGAGCTTCGAAGCCCCAAAGTAACATGGAACCGTACAAAGGGCCCTGGGAAGGTTACGGTCCTTCTTAAAGGGGCTACAGGGCTTGGGGTTAAGGGGCTAGGGTTTAGGGTGCTATATGGGGTTCCATGGTTCGATTTTAGGGAGGGTGAAGCTTCCAAATCCCAAACCTCGAGGACCCCAACCGCGCCATCTTTCCCGAAGCGCCGAGATCGACCAGTGGGGGGTCAATGGTACTAGGCCAGGAGATGCCAGGAGATGACAATTTCATGATGGGATCTTGAAACCATGACCCCAAAATACAAGCCCCCAAACCGGGTTGAGGGTTTGGGGTTCAGGTGGTCAAGGGTTTAGGATTTAGTGTTAGGGGTTGGCAGTTTAGAGATTCGAGTCGGATTAGGATTTACAACGCTTGGGGTGCGGACGTTGGTGTCTAGGGCATAGGGCTTACTTTTTTTCTGGACTCAACCAAAGAGTATGTGTTGGGTTCCTATAGATGAATCTGGATTGTTGATGGATTTGTATCATTACTACTCATATTTGTCTTACTATTATTGTTACTATTGTTACTGCTATTGTTGTTGTTTTTTTATTAGTATCATCATTAGTAATTTTGCTGTTTCTACTAGCGTTATTGCTATTAACATCGTCCTTGAAGATTTGATAGTGGCTCTTCTGATGAGAAACTCACACATGTACAGTTGTGGATGTCACACATGGGCAATTTACGATTCACGCTTTTGAGTGGCATCATCTTCATGTGGGCGTAACGTTCCTGAACAGTCCCTAAACCCTAAGAAGCCTTGCCACAGTCTTCGCGCTTGGCCTCCCTATCTCAGTCTTACACCCTAACAATCCTCAGCCAAAAGTGCTACATGCTGAACTCTGGAATGCTAAGCCGTAAGCCCCCAAATCTAAGCCTTGGATCAGCGCGAAGTCTCGCATCGCAAGACTAAAACATTTTTTACATGTAAGCATTGCAAACTCCAAGCTCTAAACCTCAAACCCCAAACTCTAAATCACAAACCTCCAGCTGCAAGCCTTAACCCTGAAGCCCAAATCCCAAACATTAAACCCAAAACCCAAAACCCTGAATCCCTAAAACATAAACGTTAAGCCTTTGTGCAGGCCCCGAAGCTGGAAAGTCCGCGACTAGGTTGCAAGCTACGCGCATCCGGGTTTCGAGTTAGGATCCAGGGGTTTGGGTTTGGGGTCGGAGCATTGGGTGTCATTAGCTGTGTAGGGTTTGGGATTTCAGGCTCGTAGAGCTTACGACTTAGCATTGGCGAATGCAGTGGCACAACAAAAGGTGTGGATCTTAGAGAGAAGCTAGTGAGGCGAGTCAAACATTCTACAGGCAAAATCGCCTAAGCCCTAAACTGTCCCTAAACCCTGAAGATCCTCTGTGCTCTTCTCATTCCAAAGAGGAGACAGGTGGTTGAGGATAGAATCTTTGAGATTTGATTTGGCCGCAAGAGGATATGGGTTGAGCGCTGCTAAGGGGCTTCCTAGGGAATATCTGAGAAGCATAGCGTAGATTCACAGATGCAGGGAGATGGTCCTGGGTCTTCTTTGTTTTTTCCTAACTGCAGTTCTTCTAAAGGTGTGGTGCTTTTACAAGAAGAGTCCTTGAGCCGCTATAGGATTTCCCTCAGGGGTGGTGGGCATCTTGATGCTACTTGAAGTCATGTCCTAGATCAGGCTGAGAATCAGGAGACAATTTACAGATTTCATTTGTAAGAGATGTAGGATCAGATGCCTTCACATGCGTAGGTAAAGTGCGCCTCTTTTTAAGGTGGCCTCAACAAGCTTCCATGCCATCATGGTGGATCATCTCGGTCCTTCACTTCAACCCCGAAATACCCCAAGCAACGCCCCCGAAACATGGCGCTATCTGGATCTTGTGTGTGTCCGTGCTGCTTTACCTGTGTGGTTTTCTTGAAGGGTTAGATGCAATCGTCAACAAGCTCCTTGAAAGGACAAGTCGTTTCTCCTCGATGGCTATCCAGGCCAGGCCCGTGCGAGGACAGCTAGCTTAGGCCAGTATCGTGGTTGCTATACTTGAAGGGTCATGGGGACTCAGTGAGTATACTTTGTAACCCCGCTAAGCCACGCAATGACCCCAGTTGCCATCACTACTAACCGATTTTCTAAGTACAACTGACGCTCCTGGTAGCACCATCCTGGCTTCTTCACTCCCTCACGCTAGCAGCCAGTTTGTAGACAAAAAGGGCCGTGTGCAAATGGGCTGGTGGATCTTGAGAATTCTCTGGCCTGGCCCTGCTTGGGTCCTTAACGGGTCTAGATACCTATCATCTCCACGAACATTTTCCAGAAGGTGCCAGTAGGGGCTGGCAAAGGCTTTGCACTCCTTGCATGGAGTCCTTGTGACAAGGCATACAAGCCGGCATTTGTCTTCCAAATACAAACTCAAACCCAGACCCCTGGGAGGATCTGGAAAGTAGATCCCTAAAACGTTGCTAGAAATTAGCCAATAATGGTATAGGGTACCATAATGGGGGTTCTACTTTCTAGATCCTCCCAGGGGTCTGGGAACCACCGACACCCAAGGCTGTTCGCCTGGTTTTTTTCAGCATGAGATGCCCTTGTCCCAGACCCTTTATAGTAGTTTCCATTTTCTTGTCCACTATGCCTATATAACCCCATGCATAACTCAGATTTCCTTTTCCAACCCTATATAATTCCCCCCAAGACGCCCTTGAAGTTCCTGATCTTGAGCTTCTTAGCCAGATGCCGCCTTTATCGTGACCCATCCCTCCCATACCCCATTGGCAGCCTTGGTTCTCGATCGCAGTGTACCCACCCAGACAGTATGATATAGTATATTACACTATAACAAACTATCTATAGTATACTAGAAAATAAGATGCTGTATGAGACACTATTTTTTGATATACGTAGTGATGGCTGGGAAACATTGGCCCCAGATTTTTCGGCCAGCGAGATGCGTCCCCGGGTCCACAAGGTCCTCCTTCCCCCTATTATCCCTGGGATCGCATGGGATATGCACGAACCCCAGACCCTGAATCATAGCAGGCCCTTCGTCACTATGCTACTCCTACTCGTAGTATTTCTATTTTCTATGACTATCATTATTATCACTACTATGATTACCTTTTTCTTGTGATTACTATTGATATTACTACTAGTATTCGCATTATTACCATAGTTACAAGTACTAATATGGCGATTAGTGCCTGGCTGCTTCTCCCTGTTGTCAGGTACAACTTTCGAGATCTGCCTTGACCTCCAGAGCTCCTCGACTATTTTTTCGCAGGGGGTTTAGGGTTTTGGGTTGAGGGTTTTGGGGTTTAGAGTCCTAGATTCTAGGGCCTAGGGTTCAATGCTTCAGAGCCTTGGGTTTTAGGAGGACTATCAAACTTGTGGTCCAACGTTTTCCGACGCTGGTAATCCGACCATCAGCAAACACCACGAAACAACATCTACAGCTTGGGAACTCTTGTTGGTGTTCCTCCATTCAGGATTCACTGATTGAACTGTATTTTTGATTTTGGTACATGGTTGGAAGTATGTGATGTGAGTCATATTTAGATGACCTACAACGTTCTGGAGGGGCTTGGATGCTATAGTCCCTCTTAAGTAGATGGAATTTGGGGTATATGGGGATCTTATTACAACATACCCAAAGCCATATTCTATCCATTTAAGGGGGACTATACCCTAAACCCTAAACCCCATATTCTATCTGCTTAAGGAGGACTATAGAAGGCCTGAGGGGCCATGATCGAAACTGCTTCCGCGGCGGCCTGCTAGAGATTGTATAGAAACTGCATCAATTTAGGGTACCTCCTTGGGGGTCCCCATAATAAGGACTATAGTATTTTGGGGTCTATGTTGGGGTCCCCCTGTTCAGAGAAACCACTAAATATGTTCTTTCCCGGGGGGCCCACATGCCAACGAATTCAGCCTCGCAACCCTCGGCAGCTGCGCGCGAGGTGCCAACAAATGGCAAACCGTGACCTGGCGAAAGCTGGATGCGGCTCTCCTGCATAAAGGAACCCAGACCCCCAAAGGGATCTAAAAATTAGATCCCCTAGAACCATATGGGAAACTATATAGGGATTATATAGGGGTTATAATGGGTCTATATAGGGGATCTAATTTTTTGATCCTCCCAGGGGTCTGGGAAGCCGTAGGATTTTCCCATGGGGATAGTATTTCCAAAGTTGAGCCAGACTCTTGTCTGATATGAGTGTTTCTCAAAGTAGGGGACACTCCAGGGACCCCATAAATGTATATATATATATGTATATACATATATATGGGTTGGGATTGGGAGCGTAGAGGCCCCTTTCTAGAAGTGGGGGTTACATGGCAAAATTCAGGAATCCCCATTTGTTTCAATTCCCAAAAGAGGCCGCTGCAATGCCAGACAACTAATGTAGACCCATAAAAATAGGGTTATATTGGGGTTATATACGGGTAATGGAAGATAAAATGGAAACTTTTATATTGTATGTAATAGTAATAATAATGGTAAGAATAATCGTAGTAATAATAGTAATGATAGTGATCGTATGTGTAACAAGGGTATGGCTGGGGGGAGCCTCCGCCTCATTTTTTTCGTTCCTGCGTGGAGTAGTTTGCGAACTTTGTTTTTGAGTATGGAACATCTTGGTGATGCGGTGTATGGTTGCCATAGCACATGGAGCAACCTGAATTTTGCTCATGATCATGAATGTTTTCAGGGTTTCCGGCATGTCGTGACACTGATACGTGGAACCTCCTCTGAATTTGATCCAGAAGCTGGACTATCATTGATAGTTTTTTCACTGTTCTTCGTGTATATTGATGTTGACACATGGAGCGTCCTCCGAATTTGAAAAGAAGCTTTGCTCGAAACGAATGGGAAAACCCGTGATGTTCCGTGCATTCAGAGCACATGGTAACTTCCCAGAATAGGCGGACCCCAACATGGACCCCAAAATTCCAGAATCTTTACTATGGGAACTCCTAAAAGAGGACTCCTAATACATCATTGTTGTCAAGTAGTCCTTGCACGCGCACGGGCCGCTTGAGATACAGCTTCTGTGAGGACGGTCGGCTTTTTGTGTTGTGCTAAGCCCTGAACACCCCAAGACCCAAAACTTGAAACCCGAAACCCTAAACCCTAAACGCCAAATCCTAAACCCCAAAGCCCTAACTTCCTTCAACCTGGCCCAGGAGCCCTAAACCCCAACCCCCCCCCAAATCCCTCAACCCCAACCCCATTTGAACTTAGTCTAAATTCCTCAAATAGGGGTTATATAGGGGATTATACAGGGTTTAGGGGCTAAACTCCTTACGCGGGGTTTATATAGGGGACTGTATAGGGTTTAGGATCCAGGATTTAGGGTCTAGGGTCTAAACTATGTAGGAGTTGTATAGGGGACTACTATAGGGGTTTATAAGCGGGATACAAGGCATTTAGATTATAGCTCATTTAACCCCCAACCCCTACACCCAAGCCCTGGTCTTATATTTTTTGTACAGCTATAGTATTGGGTACCTTGATTCGTAGGTTGTTGATGCATAGAACTACGACATATTCCTTGTGCAGCTGCAGTACTGGGTTTTCATCACGCCTCTGCATTTACACCCAACCATTAAGCCTGTGATGTAAGGATGAAGCACCGAAGGCGCTCGGCAGCTGACGAAGTGACTCCTCTCCCTGACCGCTGTAGACAGGGTTGCTGCTAAGGAACTTGAATTAAGTTACCATAATATGAGTATGTGGTAAACTATAGGGTTTCCCTATTACGGTAACTTAATTCAAGCTCCTTAGCAGCAACCCAGTAGATCTACCCACTAGGCACGGTCTGCTGGGTCTGTGGATTCCATGCGGTCCGAATTCGATAGCCAGAAGATAAGAGGGTTGCTCCCCCCTGTCAGGCGTGTGGACGCAGACCATGTATCAGGAGTAGGATTAGGAATGAGTTTAGGGGTTGGGATACTCTTTAAAAAGGGTCCCCCTCTAAGAATTCTTCTTTGCTGAAATTGGTTTGCTTAAAAGGGATCGTGTTCAGAAGGTTTACATCCCCAGGGTACCCCTTATCCTACCTCCTAATTAGGCGCGGGTTTTAGTTGAAGTGTTCCTAAACCCTAAGCCCTAAACCCTCAACCCCAGGAGTTCAGGCTCGGGGAGGTTTGTACATAGGGCTTAGGGTTTAGGGCTACTACACTAGAGAGACCTTATTATTTACTATATACCGATATCTTGGTAACTTAATTTGAGTTCCTTCACAGCAACCCCGTTTAGGGTGTAGGGGTTGAATGTAGAGCAGTTGGGTTTACAAGGTGGGGGCGGTTGTCGCAGCGTCCAAGTCTCCGTGTGCAGCATAGAACTCGTGGCGGGATTTGTGGCAATCTCGGTCCAACTTGCCATGCGTGTAATTTATGGGTAATGATGGAGACCGTTGGGTGGGAACTCCAAGAAGCCATTGGCAACTCTTAAGCTGCCCCATTCCCTTTGTGGGGTTGCCTTGACGTCAGGGCCATGTTCTCCAATACTGCCAATTTTCTGATTGTAAGGGGCGGATGGGTCTAATGAGTTAGAGCCCGTCCTGTCCTGCAAGCAACTAAGTCTTTTCTGGAGGCACAGAAGACCCAGCAAGCATGTTCAAACCTGAACCCTCGGAATCCCAGCCCTCTCGGTATCTAGGTTTCATGATTCTCTGGACATGTTGCTAGTTGAAGGCATCATCATAGTGAAGTGACCAGGGTCACCGTCGCAAAGCAGCAGCCGCAACGATACATGCACTGTATAGTGCAGAAGAAGGTGTCAAAGGCTTGAACGCGGAAGGTACTTACGCTTAGACTCCGTAGCATCCCTGCTCTGTCCACCACAGGGGATAGCGAATTCGAAGGCTCGACTCCGTGAGGTACTGATAATGAAAGAGGCGACCCCCTTTTGCTGAGATCCTATAGACATGACTTAAAGCGGACATTTCAATAGCCTTCCTCCTAATCGGGTCACTTGCGCCGACCGTCTCTTCCACCATCCCAGACATGAGCCGAAAGCCATGTTTGTAACTATCAACAAGCCAGGTTCCAGTGATTCTGCAAGCAGCATGGGGGGTCGCCCCACCCAGCATTCCTGGGCAGATTTAGGATCTTCCAGACCTTGTGTTCTGCAAGCAGAACAGCTACCAAAAGAGGGCTTTGGAATTCCTTGGTAGCAGGTGATTGCTACTTGATGCTTCGTTGGTTTTAATAAACTGAGCTATAATCCCACATGAGATCATAACCAGAATTGCTACCTATCTATGAGCCTTAAAGTAATATGGTTGCTTGCAAGGCACCTGCTTTGGTTCGAGAGATAATAGAGATACATGGCGGCTTCCATTACAGAAATACAGGCTCCCAAGATAGTCCCCAGTATGCTGTGGTCAACAGTCCCTAAGTTTCTGGAGGCCCCCAAATCCCATAGCCCATCCCCTAGCAGCAATCCTTCCCCCTGAAGCTAACCCCAAACCCAGACCGCAGCCTCTTCGCGATGAACGACGCGGAACTGTTGATATTGACATTCCTGCAGGACCTTTGCATACTAAAATACCAGGTATGAGGTACATAGGTTTATGAAGGATTTTAGTATCCAACGCATGCAAGGAACCAGCAGGAAGGCATTTTTCCCCAGGGGAGCCCATGAACCCGCCATCTTCAGCCCTGATACCAACGCTCAACCTGATACCCTGAGCCTTACACCAGCAACCTACAACCTTGAAACCTTCAAACCCTCAGATCCAAACCCTAAGCCCAGTATACTGAAATACTTATCATTCTTTCCATTCCCGAACAACCTTACTGGTGTTTAGTTGGGAAAATTGGGAATATCATCCCTAGATAGTCCCGATGTGATGCTTTCCCTTATTCCCTGGAAACAACCACCAGTCAGTGAAGTTCTCTAGACCTTAAACCCCTAAACCCCTAAACCCCTAAAACCCTAAACCCCTAAAACCCTAAACGTGGGCACCGGCTGCCATGGCGCAGTCCTCCGGGCCATTGGCTGGCCTAGCAGGTGGCTTTGACTTACCAGACGGTTTAGGGTGGGCTTTAGGGTTTAGGGTTTAGAAGCCTACATACTTGAGACTATGGTCTAGGGTTTAGGGATTAGGGGTTTAGGGGGTTAAGGGGTTTGGGGGTTTAGGGTGTAGGGTGTAGGGTGTAGGCTTAGGGATACTACACCGAATGATTTGGGAGAATCAAGTTGAAGAGAAAATGAACAGCGGAATGGAAACTTGGATACTTTAGAGGATTCTGCGGGCAATATTATCAATATTGTGGTCCCAGGTTCTTTGTGTGACCAAAGTACGAGGTGAATACCTCAATGAGAATTGAACATGATATTCATGATCGTAATTCAGCTCCCTCGATTACCTAGGTAGCTATTGAATAACACTTGCATGTTATGTATACTTGAACCCTCTTTAGATTGAATACATGTCGTTTTAAATGTGCCATTTTTTTTCTCGGGCTACTGGTGCATTCAGTGGTTCAAAGTGTTGGGGGGTGTTTAGTAGGAGTGTTGAAAGGAACAAGCTGTATCGTCGGGCTTATACGGGGGCTACTATAGGGACCCATTTCTTCATTTCTTGCTGACCATCAGGAATTTGATGGTGTTGATTGGTTTGCGGTTTGGGTTTCAGGGTCTAGAATATGCAGAGTTCAGGGCTCATGGGCTGTTTCCGTCGCAACATGGGGCTTGAGCCTAAGGGTTTTAATTTCTAGTGCGATATCATACCCTAAATCCAACCTAGCACGAAGGTTGGATTTAGTGGCCGCTACCACTCAAAAAGCAAGCACCCCCAACTGTTTTAAGCCATTCTGAAGGTCCATGACTAGGAGTGACAACTGTGCACCGAAGCCATAAACCACAAGCCACGTGGCTGAGGTGATTTGAAGCCCTACCAGCACGCCTGCTCCTTGAGAGATGTGGAGTCCAATGCGGCTTAGCTCTTATTGGTTTAGGGTTTAGGGTTTAGGGGTTGCTGCGGGTTTTGCGGGGGGTTTCTCAGCATGGCAGCTGCGATGATTGCGCAGGGGTGTGGGGTGCTGAGTTTCTGAAAGCAGCGGCCTCTCCCTAGGACGCCAGAGAAGGTAGCCTGTATAGTTTAGCAGCTTTCCTTCCTGGTCCAGGAAACTGCTACATGGGGCTTTCCCAAAACTAGGGGTACCATTTGGGGGGTCCCCTTATTGAGGATTATAGTATTTCGGGGTCTACATCGGGGTCCTCCTATTTCGGGAAACTACTACATCTCCCCTAAAGCCCGAATCAGGAGCACTGTCCCGGGCGAGGAAGTTTCTTGCAGTTCTTCCCTAAACTCTAACCCTTAGGCTCTAAGGATTCATAATATAAGGCTTTTGGGCCCAAAGACCATACTATACAAGGCTTTTGGGCTATTTTGAGCCTTAGGGTAAACCCTAAACATCAAGGGGGAACGTCTTGCCTTGCAGATACCGACTGCTTGGCCAGATACAACTGCAAAGAGGATTTGGTAACCCCAACCACTATTAGGGTTTAGGGTTCAGGGTTTAGGGTTTAGGGTTTAGGGGAGGATTTGGTAACCCCGACCACTATACATCATGGCGACCGTACTAGAGTCATTTGATACAGCTTGGGGGAGTGAATAATTAGGGGACAGCCAAAGGCGATTTTGACACTTTTTGCTCCATATATATATATATATACTGTTTTTTGTTTAATACTTTTCTTTCTTTTTCCTTTGGGTCCCCCTTTTTACATAGAACATGCATTCAGATTTTCATCTAAATCATACGAATCTCCCCAAAACAGGAATCCACACGTTCTGGAAGCTTTGCGCCGCAGATGCATTTGTCCTTGGAAGTTACTCATGCTCCACGTAAACTGGTGAAGCCTACCCCTAGACAAACCCCCAACCCCTAACCCTTGAACCCCAAAACTCCATAAACCCCCAAACCCTAAACCCTCAAACCCCTAAACCCCTCAATCAACACCATAATCACATTAAAACCTGATATCATCATGTACCCCAATACCCGGTTCGAAGTATTTGGGCTCCGACGTTAAAGGCCAAAGGTCCCAACTCCAAACTGGCTCGATGACCTCAGCTTGGCACACCAGAAGCCTGTCAAAACGGTTGATACAGGAACTCTTGAAGCGCCCGCTCCCCCAATGCCATTGCTTATAGCGATATTATATGGACATTAAGGGATATCAAAGGGAGTTTATAGGGGGTAGTATAGGGGTATATACGGCGGTGCATGATCTCCTCCATCCACAGGAGGACTAATGCTTTCTGGCGCATCGAAATGCCACGAACATTTCAAGCAATAGATATCTCAGTGGTGCCAGGCCCCAACGCCAGTCCCAGGCCATAAACCTCG
Source organism: Symbiodinium pilosum (assembly GCA_905231905.1). Classification (NCBI taxonomy): domain Eukaryota; class Dinophyceae; order Suessiales; family Symbiodiniaceae; genus Symbiodinium; species Symbiodinium pilosum. The sequence goes on along the minus strand of CAJNIZ010000137.1, from coordinate 39,078 downwards.
AGACTTAAACCTTTAAAGCCGAGACGTCCTATCTGGTGGTGCTGGTGGTGGGGGTGGTGGTCATGGGAGTCTGTCATAACACCTTTTACATAATGCCACGCGGGGGCCCCTATCAGTCTCCACATTTCCCAAGGTACCCCCCTATGTTGAGCAACTCGCCGCATTGGCTGCTGAGGTAGACCCCGCCAGCTTCGAGCACTACATCGAGCTTCTCCGCCAGGGCTCTGCTGGGGCCTTGCGCGTGGCTGCAGCATCCAGGTGGCGCAGGGAATTCAAGGACTTCAATGATTCCAATGGGGTGTGGATGGAGGAAATTTGGCCCTACCCTGTATACATCATTCCCAACACTAAAAGAAACCCAAGGCCCTAAACCCTAAATCCCCTTGAATAGGAGTTTCCATGTTCTTGTCCATTCCATGCTAAAACCCAAGAATTTTTTTCTTTGCGTCGCAGCCCGGAGGTTGCTACAGCGCGAAGCGCACAAGACAGCCACCGTAGCCAAGGTGGGCGGAGTTCTCCAAAGGTCACAGAAGCTTTTTTTGGGTTTAATTGATTTGTCTTTTGCGCGCCTTTGCTTTCTACCTGCAGCTGAATGTGGATTTTGTTGCTGTTCTTCCTCTGGTGTTGCGGTCAAGTAGCACTACAAAATCCTTTTGATTGTTGCTGGTGGTAGTGGTGCTGGAGGTGGCCGCCAGCGTGTCCCTCAAGCAGTGGTTACACTGTATTGGGGTCTCGGTTTTAGGGTTTAGGGTTTGTATTGGAACCCATTCAGCGAGCTGCATCGAACGCATGGCTCTAGAAATTGGAACCCATTCACGGAAATTCCCAGGAGCGAGGGGTTACTTGGAGGGTCAGTCCCCCTGACCCTAAACCCTAGACCCTATACTTACTGAGTCCCCCTGACCCGCCAAGTAGGCGTTTAGGTTTAAGGTTTAGGGTGTCGCGAGTGTTGGTGTTTCCCCGCAGTCCTCCCACGTGCGCAAAAAAACAAGCCAGGCCTTTGGGTTTAGGGTTTAGGGCTTAGAGTAGTGATATGAAGTCCTTGCGCCTCATCTAGAGGCCCGAAAATCATTCCCTACTAATCCTCACATATGCCTTTAATGTCATGTACCCCAAGGTCTTGTTCGCATCATTTAGGGCCCTACATTACACCCGAAACCATGCCAGACCTTCACTTTGAAGGCTCCCAGATGCGCCTAAGATGCTCTCTAGAATGGTACCTCGGTGCCTATGTTCCTTCCCTGCTCCCTTTTAAGCACCCGTAAGTATGGTTTAGTACAAGGGATCATGTTTGCAATGTACTATTCTTCACTCTTCCCAATTTTCCATGAAAAGTTCAGGGGTGAATTTCTTAGGCGTTAGGTCTAGGGACGCAAGTCATGTTTAGGGTAAGGATGAGGGCCTAGGGTAACGAAAGCTGTCGTGCTTATTTCTTGTCTGAACTGCGGAAGCCCCACTGTCAGGGGACTCCATATATGGGTGGTTGTCAAAATTATGGTCCCTTTTTGGGTACCCTAAATATTAGGTGCCGTGTTATAATAGGGACCCAAAAAGGGACCATAATTTTGACAACCACCCATATGGGGATGCCATATCAGGAGACTATCTGGGAAATTAGGACATACTACTGAGGCCTTGAGGAGGTCTGGGGGACTCCACAGATATGGATCCATAGCAGAACTTCGGTCCAACCTTGGTATTGAACGCCTTTTAAATGAGAACTCGCAGCATGAAGCTCAGACATGAGATTTTGCTGAAACCTATTACTGTCATACCCTGTGTATACACTTATATATCCAAACTTCTAACCTTTTGAATGGTCCTCCTCAAGCACAACAAAATCCAATCCCACAACCTAGCGTTATACACAAAACCCATGCCCCAAACCCTAAACCCTAAACCTCAGGGGCTTAGGTTCAAGGGTTTCCCCTAAACCGGGTCCCAAGGACTTCTCTCAACCAGGGTAACCCTGTGAACCCTACTTGATGGCTACATTGGGATTTTATCTTCAATAATGGAGAATCAAAGGGACAAGAACATGGAAAATTACATGGGAACTGGGTCACAGATGATAGCTTGACTAGATAGGGGGATCCCAGTGTAGGTGACAACGATGTCTGTAATAGCTATCACTTTTTAATGGGTACATATTACCCCCTCAACCCAGTTCAAACAAGCCGTAAGCCTTCTAGCCCTAAACCTTAGGTCCCAAACCTTCCGAACCCTCAACTCTAAACATTTACCTTGTTGGTTTATTAGTTCAATCCCTATAAAACCCTACATCAACCCTAGACCTTATATAACCCATTATAGTAGTCTTTCCATTATCCCCATATAACTCCAATATAACCCTAACATTATCATACATTCCCTTATTCCTTACTAGCCCCTCCAGTAAATCAAGCAACGAACCCCTTCCCCTTCAACCTTGAACTCTTGAACCCTACACCCTCCAAACTGGGTTGCTTTGAAGGATTAAGTTCCCATAGTGGGTATATTTATATGTATATATATATATATAGAGGGTGTATAGGGTATATAGGGTTTAGGGTTACCATAATGGTCATATAGTAAAGAATGGGAGTCTCCCCAACATAGTAACTTAAATTAAGTTCCTTCACAACAGCCCCTAAAACCCTGAACCCTAAACCCTAAACCCTAAGCCCAGCAAAGTTTCAGAGGCCGCCCTGGGCGCAGCTACATCCATTCTGGACCATCCTGACGGTACTCCTGGTATGCTGGCCAAGAGAGAGACGCAGCGCAACTCGGAGAGCTAGCCCCCTTATGTTTGGTGATTACTATTTTGTTTTGAATTATCATCAACTTACTAGCGATGCTTTTTTATATGCCTCATCATGTTTCATCAGGTTTTATGACTCTCCGTCAGTTTTTCCATCATATTTTATCATTACTTTTCATCATGTTCCAAGACAATTTCAGCATGTTTCATGATTTGGGTCATTTTTCAGCATGCTGAATCCCATCTTCATCATGTTCACATCCTTTTCCATCATCTTCAGGCAGAGAAGGTCTAGGTGTGATAGGTTATAGGGTTGAGGCGGCCCCGGTGTAGTATTTAGGTGTTCAAGGGTGTTGATGCAACGAATGCGGGGTTTGCCAGGTCGAGGTATGAGGGTTTATGTGGTAGATGGGAGGAGGAAGGGTTTTGGTTCAGACCTCCATCCACTGTCTGTCAAATTCATATCCGTTTCTGGGTGTTGTTTGGCGTGCCCCATATATGATTGTCGAGCGATTCAGGACATATCCAGCTCAGCCTCTGAGACTGCTTGTTTACCTTAAGCCCTAAACCCGAAGAATCTGCTTGGAGCTGGCCCTTGTTTGTTGTTTGTCTCAGATTAGTTGGAGTAGAACAGTCCCTCAGCTAAGATGTGTGCAAGGTTTTGAGGAGAAGAGAAAATGCTTGAAGTCTAGGCCCAAGCTGTTGCATTATGGCCCACCCAAAACTTAAGGTTCTAAACCCCTAGACCCTACAGGCAAAACTATGACCGACCTTCTCAGGTTATGCGATCGCCTGGTGGAATCGTTACTTCAGGGACCTCACAAAGTATGAGCCCAGACGCATTCGACACTTGGATGCCAGCAGCAGTGGAGCCGACAAGTAGATAATGCTAGTTGCCCTTTAAGGCAACACTTACCCTATTATGATATAGTAGTTTCCATTTTCTTTTCCATTATCCCTTTATAATCCCAATATAACTCCAAACCCTAAACCCCAAAATCCCCCGATATTACCCCTTTATAGCCCTAATATTATCCCCATGATTTAATCCCTATAGGCAATGTTCCTTTACCTGAAAGAGCCACTGAACATTGGTCTTTTGCAGCTAGGTCAGATGGGTGTGGCATAATGAAAAACAAGTAAATGGAAACTAGCATATTATGATAGGGTTTAGGGTTTAGGGGTTATATTGGGATAATGTTAGGAGAATGGAAAAGAAAATGGAAATTACCATAGTATATTGGGGTTATATACCCTATATAGTATAGGGGATAATGGACAAGAAATGGAAACTACAATCTCAAAAAGAATTGCTCCAAGAGCAGGAAGCATGATAGACCAGCCATGTGGAGTTTATAAAGGGTATATACCCCCAATATGCTATATTGATTTCCATTTTCTTTTCCATTATTATCCCAATATAACCCTACTATCCCTAAACCCTAAACCGTATTATAGTATAGTAGTGTCCATTTAGTGTTTAGGGAGCTTCCGGGCCTTTGTAGAGGTGGGCCCAGACTGGGACTTCCTGTCTCTATCCCTCGAACCAGATAAGCTTGATGAAGGAAATCTTATGCCACCTGCGTGGTCCCGAAATCACTGTGCTTCCATTTTTTCCATGGTGCAAGATTTTTTCCATCATCAGTATTCTGGATTCTGAGGCCCAGAGCTCTCCAATCCCATCTTGGCCTTAAGCCCTGAACACTATACCCTATATAACCTCATATGACCTGTATAACCCTATATAACCCTACATTATCCCTTATGTATCCCCCCCCCCTGTAACCGGAAAGCCCAAATTCTCAGTTTTCTCAGAACTTCCGAAAGGTCGCATATGAAAGAAGCTAAGTGGCAAGGAGTACTGTGGAAGCCTGAATAATTCCCTGCAGTCCTTGTGTACGTACATAGGTTCCATTTCACTTTCCATTTGATTTTCCACTATTGGAGTGATAACCCCTAAGCCCTCAACCCTAGATCCCGTTTGTAGCGCCCTACTGAAGCCTCACTAAAGCTGGCTTATAGAACGGATAATATAGGGTTATATAGGGGATAATATAGGGCTATATCGGGTTTTATAGCTCCTGAACCCAGGAGCCCGTCGACGCATTGCCGATGCCATGGCGTCAAAGGAAGCTGCTGAAGCCAAACTGTCTGAGCTCGAGTCCATCAACAAAGATGAGTTCAGGCTTCATGTGAGCTATGGTCTAAACTCCTTAAAAGGGTTTTATAGGGGATTATATAGGGGACTACTATAGGGGATAATAAGGGGGATACTAGGAGTTTAGAGTATAGCTTCATGTAGAAGGTTCAAAGTGTAGAGGCTAGACCAGCGAAAAATGAATTCAGGCCCCATGCAAGAGGTTTAAGGTATAGGGGGTTAGATCGACAAAATGTGTGAACAGGGTTTTGGGCTTAGTGATCGAGGATTTTGTCGGTGGCTGTTGCTTGACGGCAAGTGTGGCGGCTGACTCGATTGGTGGTTGTTGCTTCTACTACGCTGCACGCACTTTTAATGGAGAAAGCGCTGCACTACGCTGAGTCCTTCAAGCTTTGGGAATTACAGGGCTCGAATCCTGAGTGCCTTAAATCACCCTAAACCCCAAGCCGGGAATTATGGGACTTTGGAGACCCTAGGTGGATTTGGTGCAAGCTTTCCTCTAGCCCCGGTATGAACAGGGTTTAACCCTAAACGCTAAACGCTATATAAACACTATATAACTTCTATCCCCGGTATGAACAGAGTTTATGCGAAGGTCCTTTGCACGCAGTCTGACAGTGCATAGGTTCATCATCCCCTTCCCCCGCAGGTTTAGGTTTTAGGGTTTAGGGTTTAGGACCCCACCTCCCTGATATTGACTATTCCCAATGTAGCATAGTATGCCACAATGAAATATTTCATACTAGGGAGGTGGGTGGGAGCTTTGATGCCAGGGAAAGGTGATTACCTACCCCACTGCACTCCGCCCTCTCAGGCTTACCAGCTTATGGTTTAGGGTTTACTTGGAGGGTCAGGGGCACTTGGTAAGTAGGTCAATGATGGGGATAGTGAGGACTGCTATACGGGTTATAGGGGTTATAAACCTACTTACTAAGTCCCCGTGACCCTCCAAGTAGGGCTTACTCAAACATCATGCCCGAATTCGGAAACTGATAGTTCTTTGAATCCCTAAGCCCTGGACGTCAATACTCTTTGTCTTTGTTTGCTTATGCATTTAGTAGAGACCTATGTAAGGACTGTTAGTGACACTGTTCTGACTGTTCTCTTTTTCCTTGTGCCTATCGTATCCCTAAATGAACCCTATGCTAAACTCCCTGGAATGACAAACCTGAGGCCCTGCTTAAGAGAAGCCCAACATAGTCGTTCTTACTTCTTACCCCGATATAACCCCAGTAAATACCCTATATAGCCCATGATAGTCGTTTCAATTTTCCTTTCCATTATCCCACTATAATCCCACTACAATCCCACTATGATCCCAATATAGCCCCAGTATTATCCCAACCTAGAGCCTAAACCCTAAACCCTGAGTAGTAGTTTTCATTTTCTTCTCGATTATCCTCATACAACCCCAATATATACCCTAATATTATCCCATCGGGTACATACTCTAAACCCTAATCCCTAAACCCTAGACCCTCAGTCCTATTATCCCAGTTGGGTACAAGTCCTGCGCTGTGCAGTGCCAGGCAGCGCCTCACTGATCAAAGGAACGACCTCCGGCAACTGGGAGAGTCTCAAACAATTCAGGTTTAGGGTGTTATAGGATGTTATAGGGTTTTCATAAGCATAATTGAAAAGAAAATGGAAACTACTTTTTGGGGCTAAGGATTTTGGGATTTGGATTTTGGATTAGGGTTTAGGGTTGCGGACTTTGGGATTACGGTTTGGGGTGTAGGGTTTAGAGAATCAGGGCTTATGGATTTGGATTGGGGTGTAGGGTTTCAGAGGGAGAGGCATGGGTTACTCTGAAAGGGAGGGAATCTCGAATTCAGGGACTGCACAGGAAGCCTGGCCACAAATTTCTGGAAACTACCCATATGCGGTATGCGGTAGGATTGATGGATTTCAGTTCAAGGATAGGACCCTGGGTTTGAGGAATTCGCCATGTAGGGCGTGCCACTTGGAGTATAGGCCTCAGCCACCGGATTCAATTTCATCATTAGCGTTTCGCAACATCATTTCTGAACCCCAAACCCTGGACCCTAAATCCGCAACCCAAAACCCTAAAATCCGGACCCGAACTCTAAGCCGCGCACCCTAAAGCCCGAAGCTCAAGCCATTAATCCTAACACCCGGTCACTAAGGCCTGCTATACTGAGGTACCTTCAGGGTCACAACTATGGGCCCCTGTCAACCAAAGTTCTCTAGTTGCCAGCATGAGAGGATTTTTTTCACGGTGTGTAACAGGATAGAGTAGGACATGATCTCCAATGCCGAAACCTTCAATCACCCATGAGGTCCCTACTCGTGAGGATCTTCAGCGTATACAGAGGCTGAAAGAGGGGCAACATGAACAAGTCCCCCATGTTTGCTCAATGTTCAGGATCAATATGTGGGGTTCAGAATTTCAGCCCCTGCTTGAAGGCTCATGGGATGGGTGGTGCTAATTGAGGTTGAATGCAGGAACATTCTGTCCGAATGCAGGGGACTCACAGCCCCACTTACGACCTTCCCAAGGCCGAAGCCCTAAACCCTCAACCAAGTAATTCGAACAATCTTCCGTCTCAAGGCACAGCTCCACCACTGGTGAAAAAAGCGCTGTCTGAGCCTAACATGAAAGGGGGTGCATGAAGACTCCGGCTCTTTTGACCGCTTTGCGTTTCTATCTTGCTTACCCTGAACCCTGCACACCTGAAACCTAAACCCTAGTCCAACCCTGAACCCTATAAACCCCATGCATCCTCGAAAGCCTTAAGACCCTATAAACCCTAAACACCTGTAAGCCCTAAACTTCTATAGTACCCCTACGTACAGTTGCGCCAAGGCAGAGGGAGTCGGATTTCGCCATGAACACGTATTCTGGCCTTCAGATGAAACTGAGTGCAGCGAAGGCTTATGTTTTACTCTTATTTCTGGTGATGGTGGTGGTGGTAGTAGTAGAAGAAGAAGTAGTAGTAGTAGCAGCAGTAGTTTGTAGCTTGTTTGGTTTAGGTTGTTGGAGGTTGTGGGATTCTCTGTTCGAGGTTTGAGGCTGAGTGGGGTGAGGGCTTGGAGGATTCACGAGATTAGGGTTGTGTTGTTCAGGACATGCAAATCATGTTGGGGGGCAGACGAAGATTACGCTGAGATGGTGACAGTGCCTTGGCGCGGGCTTACAGTCTGATTTCTTAGAGGAATCCTATCGTCTATCCCTCTATGCCCCTAAATCTCCCTAAATCTCCTTAAGTAAGCCCTAAAGTACATCCCTACATCCCACCTGAAGCTTGAGGTGTTGGGATCGCTGGGTTTGTGGCACCCATGATGCTTGAGCGCCGGTCACGTCAGTCTGTGTGGAGTACGCGCAAGGGGCTTTGCCAAAGAGTCCAATGAGGGCCACAAACGGGAGCCCCAAGAATGTGGTAGGAATAGAACAGGGATTTACTTGCCAGGGCCCATCTATCCCCATAGTTTCCTACTTCATTTTGGGGGGGTTCGCTGTTCGGGGTCCGCCTGAGAACCAGATTTTTTTCGTAGGGCTTATCGTGGCCATTCCACCCAGACTTTTGGTTTTCATTCCTGCTTGGAGACAAGAATGCTCAAGCTGTATACATGGCAGCACTTTTACATTATCATCAGTAGTATTCCTACCGCCAGTTTTCTTGTATTGAAACTATTATACTAACATATTATATGCCTGCAACCAGAGCCGGGGGTATGATAGCCAGCAAGCCTTGAATGCTAAAAGATGATGCAAGAATACAGCATTGTTTTCCATCTCATTTTCTGTTTCATTCTCCATCATCCCTAAACCCTACACCCCAAAGAATCTGCGTAGTAGTTCCCATGTTATTTTCCGTTTCGCCTTCCTCGCAGCAGTCCATCTTCCATCCTGCTGTCTGTTTGTGCATTGCGCCAGGCAACGAATGACCAAAGGAACGCAGCAAAATACCAAGACACTGGGTTGCTGTTCAGGAACTTAGTTTAAGTTACCATACTATATGGGTATATAGTAACTCATAGAGTTTCCTTGTAGTAGCTGAATTTAAGTTACTATAGCAGGGGTATATAGTAAATAACAGATTTTCCTTACTATGATAACCCTACACCTTAAGCCCAAAACCCTACATTCTAGTAACTTCATTTAGGTTCCTTTCCTTAACAGCAACCCAGGACATGCTGGACGATTACTGGCACAAGCGCGAGCTGGAGCAGGTCAGCATCATGGAGTCCTGGCTGCGCTTGCCTGAGCTATAGTCTCAACGTCTTAAAGGGGATTCTGGAAGGTTCAGGGTTTCGGGTCTAAGCTCCTTAAAGTGGTTATGTAAGGTTCAGGGTTTCGGACTAAGCTCTTTAAAGGTGATTATGTAAGGTTTAGGGTTTAGGGTCCAAAATCCTTAAAGGGGGTTATATAAGGAACTGTATAGTGGGTAAAGACAGTACGGATACTATCTGGTTAGCGAGGGATTCCCTATATAGTCCCTATATAACATATTCCCGTATTACCTACTAACCCCCCCAGTAAGATAATATTGAGTAAGATCTCCTTTTGGGCATAGTATCGCAGAAGAAGAGCATGATCTTTTTTGGCTCAACCACCCAGAGTTTTTCAACAACGCATGAGCCATAACCGTGAGAGCAACGTTGCTGACACGTTTAGTTAATTTAAGTAGAGTCTAGAGCAGGCATAAGCGCACTGGAAAGAAACATAGCCCTGTCAATGGTCCCCAGGCTAGGTGCGCGAAGCCGGAAAACTTCGAATGAATCCAAGAGTCCTAGGCTCTAAACCCTGAACCTCCCTGAAATCCTTAACCCTATATCCTTAAATCCTAAACCTTAAACCCCAAGTCTCAGATCCTAGGCCCAGATGCCTTCTTCCTCTAAACTCCACGGTCCTAACCATGGACCCCAACCTCTTTCCTGGCTCATTAGGGTTTAGGGTTTAGGGTTTAGGGTAACTATGGGCCCGTATTTGGTTTTATAGGGCTTGAATATGCATATAAGGGTATATATCGGTATTGGTCAGCCCCCCAACCCCTAACACTAATCCATCTGCATGCCACATTTGATGCCTAGAATCCTCAGACCTTAACCCTGATCCCCCTAAACCTCATCCCCAAACTCTGAAGAAGCTAGAGTGGACTAGCAACTGAGGGAATCTGCCCCTGCCGGAAACTTCCCCAAAAAGGCATCTTAGAATGAGACCTCCTGCAGTCTGAATATTTAGAATCTAGGCTTTAGTACAGGGTACGACGTTGCGGGATGTAGCCTTCAACCACCCTAATCCTAAGACTTTCAACCAAAAATGAGACCGGCCTTGGACTAAGGAAGCAAGGCAGGATTTGATGAAGCAGCAGCAGTTCCTGTTTCGTCTGCCGTCAGCACTGCCCCCAGCGATTCTTGTGTTCTGGGCTGCTGTTCAGGAACTAAATTGAGCTACCATAATGCGGACACAAGGAAAATAGCATGATCTGCTTCTTCTGGGAACTTGCTTTAAAGTTCCTGGAGAAAGAAGTGAACCTTGAAATTGTTACGCCGGAGCAGTAAATGTTCCCATTGTTCCACGTCTATTTTAAAAAGAGTCAATGGAAAAGGGGTGGGGTGCGTTGTCTATTGGGGAATGGAAACTACTATCATAAATGCCTACTATAGCATTATAGTTGATATATGGGGGTATATGATATGGGAGTGCATTAAGGGGCTAGATTGAGAATGGCAAAGAAAGCAATGCGCAGAATTAGCTGATGATCTTCTGGGTTGGCTCCTACTTCCTTTGTCTGGACTTCGTGGTGCTGCCATTCTTGCCGGTGCTACTGCTCTTACAATGCAACCTTTGCTATAAATTCTAAGCGCTAAGCCCCTAAACCCTCAAACCCTAAGCTCTAAACCCTAAAACCCTAAGCCCCTAAACCCCCAATAGTACTTTCCAGTTTGTTTTTCATAATTACTCCAATACAACCCCATACAACCCCAATATGATCCAAATATTGACTTTATTCCCCATAATTATTCCAATACAGCCCCAATATAATCGCAATATTGACTTTATTTTCAACACTAGACCCCAAGCCCATTTCACTTGCTGGCAAGGAGTTAAAGACCGCTGAGATGCAGGCCAAGATGGCCGGCATGCGGCTTGACAACGCAGATCCTTGGGCTTTACACGGGGTTTAGGTTTAGGGTTTAGGGTTTAGGGTTTAGGGTTCAGTCAGGGTTTAGGGTTTAGGGTATCCATTGCCCCAATAGTGGAGAAACAGCTGGAAAAGAATTTGGGAATGACATGGGAAAATGAAGGGGGATGTAGGGGTTTTCTAGGGGTTATGTAGGGATATTATCCAGTCTGGGGTCTCGGTGTATTATAGGGAGAATGGAAAAGACAATGGAAGCTACTACAGTATGATAGGGGATGTGCCGGGTTTATATAGGGAGAACGGACAAGAAGATGGAGACTACTATTTAGGTTGTAGGGTGACCCTTGGGAACCACTAGGGTATAAGGGTTAGCGGGGAACGCAAGAAGACAATCGACGTCGACATTTGTAGCGTGGGGTGATCTTTCCATTTTGTTTTCCATTATCCCTGTATAACCCCAATATATTATATGGTAGTTCCCTATAACTGGGGCTCCACTAGGGCTTCCCAGGTATAGGGCTTAACGTTTCGGCTGAGGGTTTCGGGGGGCTCCGGTACTGACATACGGTGGATGGCTAAGCCATTCATGCCTCCATGGCTAAAGCGTGAACCCTAAACCCCAAGAAACCAAAACTTTAGGGTTTAGTGTAGGATTTAGGGTTTAGGGTGTAGGGTTTAGGGTTTAGGGTTTAGGGTGTAGGGTTTAGGGTTCAGGGTTTAGGCCGCAAACTTGAAATTTTAGGGTTTAGGGTGTAGGGTTTAGGGTTTAGGGTTTAGGGTGTAGGGTTTAGGGTTCAGGGTTTAGGCCGCAAACTTGAAATTCTGAACCTCCGGACTTCGAGGAGAAATCGTTGGGTTACATCACAGGGCATCTCGCCTCTCGAGCTGCATCTAGGCGTTGCGGACTGCACTGGCTCTTTATTGCAGGACGACTTTATACCTTTGGTTATCTGGGAATGAAAGAATGGAAAAGAACATGGGAATCGCTATAATGGGATATATTGGGATTGCTACAAGGATCCATTTTTCATTCCTAGTCAGCCAAAGGTAAGCTACAGGTCATATTGGGTTCTGGTATCCTGCAACATAGGAATTCTTTCCAGCTTTGGCCCAGTGCAGGGTTCAGGTTTTGAGGATTTAGGGTTCAGGATTTTGGCCCTGGGGTTCATGGTGTTGGTGTTCAGGGTTCAAGGTTTAGGGCTCCAGGATTCAGTCATAGGGGCTCCTTGTTATATCGGGGTTGGTTTCTAAGAGGGGCGCTTGTTTTGGGCTGAAGTTTCTGAAGTTCATGGACCTTAAGCCCCATACCTTAAACCCTAAACCTTAAACCTTAAACGTTACACCCTAAACCCCTAGACCCTAACACTTTTTTTTTTGTGACAGGCAGACCAAACCCTCAAAAGCCATTTGTCTGAGTATGAAGTCGTCTGAGTATGAAGTTGCCGGTGGGTTTAGGGTTTAGGGTCTAGGGTTTAGGGTCTAGGGTTTAGGGTTTAGGGTGTAGGGTCTAGGGTTTAGGGTTTAGGGGGCAAGAACATTCCAACATCAAGAATACTTGCAGGAATTGTGGGCCTCCGGAGAACCCGAACCCTGGCCTTAAAGCCTTAAATCCTGAATAGCCCCAAAGCCTAGATATATCCTAAACCCTAAGCCCTAAATAGTAGTTTCCATTTTATTTTCATTATCCCAATACAACCAACACCCCCAATATGAACCCAATATAATTGCAATACAACCCCAATATAACCCCAATATAACCCTAATATAACCCCATTATAACCATTACCCCAATTGGTACTTCGGGGGTCCAGCAACCCCTACCTGCTGCACCTCGTCAGCTCAGGACGAGCTTCAAAGCGCCGCACCCCTGAAACTGGCTTGTTGTTGAGGAGCTTAATTTGAGTTATTATATTGGGGAAACCTATTATGCACAATATTTCTACAATTATATATGTATATATAGCCCCTATGGCCTATGGTAGCTGAAGCCCTAAACCACAAACCTTAAACCCTAAACCCTTAATTCAAGTTCCTTAACAGCAGCCCAGGAAGCCCACCAATCCGTACGACTGGCTGCCTCGAGCCCCTGTTCTGCAGAAATGGTTTGGGTCCCTGCAGCTCTAGACTAAAAACACAACCCTTAAACCCTTAAACCCCTAGACCCCTAGACCCCTAAACCCCTAAACCCTTAAACCCTTAGACCCCTAAACCCCAAAGCCCAGGGATCAGTGCTTGGGCCTTGGGGCTCGGACCTTCAGATTTAAGGCTTACAGTTTAGGGTTTTGGGTGTAAGGGTTTAGGGTCTGGGGGTTTATGGGGTAGGCTTTAGGGTTTATTTCTTGGGGTGTAGCTTGTGCCGCGGCCTTGCGGGCTCTTTGAGCTACAGTGTCGCACTTTCCAGACTTGGGGTTACTTTGGCACTTAGTCACTACTTATAGCTGAGCTTAGAACCCTACTTGTAATTGGGGTAACCCCTATAAGCCCATTTAGGGGGATTATAAGTAGGGTTATCAGCCCAATTATAAGTAGTCATTAAGTTCCATGGGCCTCCAATTAGAGTGGTATCCCAAGATATTAGCATGCTGAGCGCCGCGGCGTAGTGGACCTCTAGTTCTTCGAAAGGTTGAAAATCTTGGGTCTGAGTTTGGTAGGAAGGAGTAAAGCCGTTTTTTATTTCCGACAAAAACCTGGAGACTTTCAAAACCCACCCGCGCAGTCCCCAGATTTTCTTCTATGTTAAGGACTTCGCCAGCTTGTTTTTCAGCATGTTCCCTACACAACCGACACAATTCTTCAAAGATATCCCTAAAGGTTTCTTAGAACACCCTAAACCCTAAACCCTCGCAGGTCACCCAGGGCCCTTTCTCAAGACATTACCAAATGGCTCAGGTGAATTGCTACCGTCTGGGGCAGACCCCAGCCGAAGCCAGCATGCCGGAGTGGTTTCTCTGGTGCTGCCGCTGGAAGACTAGGGTTCAGGGTTTTCTGGTTCAAGATTTCCTTTATGAACAGTATGTATTGGATGCGAAGGAATACCATTTGGGCTACAGGGTTCAGGTTTGGTGTCTAAAGTACGGGCTTCAGTTGTGGCTGTTCCTCAGCTTAGGGCATTTTGCATAGGATTCCTAGGTTAGACCTTAAGATTTGGGAGGCAGACTTCGTACGTAGTCGTTCTTTGAGTTTAGTACTGTAGAGGCCTAAACAATTACGAATATGATCGTCTTAGATTCCGAAGTATAATCTAGGGTGCTTCAAAGTTATATAGGTAGTGCTTCAGGCCGTACATTATGCAACCTCAACATCTGCAAAGTCGTGAGGAGCTTACCTTGACAAAGCAGAAAAGATAGAACAGAGAGGACAAGCAACTAGCAACAATCGCATGCGTGCTTTCATGGCGGGAGAAGTGGCAGCCTATGTTGCCCTTCTTGTAAGCTTCTTGCTTTTAGAGGCAGAAGTGTAAGCCTAGTTCTACCCAGAAAGCCAAGCCTCTTCATGAAGACTTCGGATTAAACTTTGAATCCCAAACCCTGATATCAGGTGCCCCTGGTCTGTGCACCGCGGCAACCACGAGCGACATGGCGACTTTCTTTGCTCTGCTCAGCCCAGTGGTTGAGCAGCTGCTTAGGGCTCAAGCGTTGGCCTTATGGGGGGTACAAATACTGTATACTTACGAAGCCCCAATTATCCAGGGAGCCCAATACCCTTGAAATAAGAAATATACATTTAATCATGTTCAGGATCGAAGCATCATTTAGGGTATGTTCCTCAATTAAGGTCTATTGGGCTCTCTGGGGAAATCTCCAAGTAAGCCTACGCCCTAAACCCTACACTCAAAACCCTACACCCTACACCTTACACCTTAACACCCCTTTGTTGCCTACTCCGAGCCCAGATGTCCGCGCAGCCGCACAAAGAATCCGCCAGCCTTACGAATCTGCTGGGCTAATACTACCATTCCTAAGATGATTACCCTTTTTATATTACCGTTATGACTACTAGGGCTACTATTGTTGCTTTTTACCATTGTTACCACTTTTATGATTACCACCACGATCATTATTATGAGTATTACTATTCTCATTGCTATTGCCATTGCATACAGTCATTCCCATCTCCAAGCGTGTCCTGAATTGATTTTCCGCTTTTTGCTTACTATAGTCCCCCAATGAGCAGCTAAGAGTAATTTTCAGGCTCCATGGCAGGCCCCATGACTTCAGCATTCAGGGACCCCACCAAGGGCTTATTGCAAAGAGATGCGCAGGAAAGGGCTAGTCACTAGTCAGGAACGGTATCTGATGAAAGGGAACTGGCAGCAGTCAGTAGACAAACACAGTAGTTCCCCAGAACGTATATTCACTGTGGTAGTTTCCCTGAATAAGGGAACCCCAATATAGACCCCAAATACCATAGTTCTTATTGGACCCCAAAATGGTACCGCTAATTTTGGGGAACCTTCATGTTAGGTTTGATAGATGTCCAAGACAAAGGTCCTTGTTGGGAGTTTATAGTCGCACGCAGAAAGAGGTGATCAGCAAGATGGTGTTTCTGTGGTTGCCACATGTCTGGGAAAGCACGGGGAAAGATCATTACAGCAATACAATAGAATGAGCCCAACACACCGGGAGTTGTCCAGACTCTTTTGTGGGTTTTGCTTGCTTCTGGGCTTCGAAAGACCGCGTTAGGGCTGCGAAAGTTGCGTCCAGAGGGCGTTTCCCAGCGGTAAAGCCAACATTGGCAATTGCGTACGGACGGAAGCATAAAGATCTTCCCAAAAGAGAAATGTATAGAATTCCCAAAACAGAGAATAGCAAGAGCCAGAGAGGGGGTTCAAGTTGGGATAACAAGAGTTGCCCCCTAATATAGGGGACTTCTACCTCATAATATGAGTTTTAGTCTAAAATCCTTAAATGGGGTGTTATATAGGGGAAGATATTGGGAAGCATGTAGACTATAGCTCATATCACTATCCATAGCTATCCATAAGCCTTCAAGTACGACATGCCGTCAGTCTGCCCGCAGCCGTTATGCTGAGTCTGGATGAGACTTCAGAGCTAGGTAGGACAAAGACCCAAGCAATACCCAGGTAGTATCCTACAGTCACCTATGAATACGTCCTGTTGATATGCCCACCCAGCTTCAAAGAGTGACCCTGGCATCCTCAGCCTTAGCAGGCTCTTGAGTGAATAGACCTGGAAGACTAGGTCTAGGTCTATTAGCAGAAGCCATACATCAAACTTCAGAATTGAGAGTTTTTGGCCTTTGAACCCGAAGCGGGCATGATTTCTGTAACCCGCGCGTCCAAGAAAGGACTCTTAGGTGGGTTCTTCTAGTAAGGAGGGTCAAATCTCGCAGACCTGCCCCATGTTCTTTCAGTAAGGAGCTGTTGATTTGGGGCCCGCAAAGCACAGAGCCTTTTCTCACAATACGGCTGGGATAGAAGTTAGAGCTTCGCACCTTGTACAGCTTATGGTTGCGGCAGAATGCAGCATTGTGGCCCGCACTCTCTTTGTGGTAGGCTCCTCCTGCATTGCACAGCTTTCCAGACAGAGCTTACTCAACATTCTGGCCCGTTTTTGGGGTGATTGTCTGGTGATAATGGAAAAGAAAATGAAAACTAGTACATTATAGTAGGGTATATTATAGGGGTTATACTGGGATAATGGACAAGAAATTGAAACTACTATGTCTGAAGCCGCTTTTTCTGAGATCGTTTTGACGGCATTATCTTCTTTCATGCCACTTTCAAAAGCAGATCCGAGGTAAGATACGGGGTTTCCCAGAATTAGGGGTACCATTGTTGGGGGTCCTAAGGTTTATAATACTTTGGGGTCCATATTGGGGTCCCCTCATTTTGGGAAACCACCAGATGGCTGAGGAGTGCCCAGGGGCATGTGTTTTGGGCTCCTAATGCCGGGCCTTCTCAGTCTGGCTCATTATGCAGGGTGCCATGAATTTTAATTGGGGGCCCGTGGGACTTAGGAACTACTTATAACTGGGCTTATAACCTTACTTATAATCCCCCTACATGGGCTCATCAGGGGTTACCGTGATTATAAGTAGGGTTCTAATCCCAGTTATAAGTAGTTACTAAGTCCCATGGGCCTCCTAGTAAGTGCCTTTGAGGATCTTGGGGTTCCATTGACAACCGCGCCGTTTAGGGTTAAGGGTTCCTAAGCCTTTCATCCAGGACCATCAGAGGCTTATAATCATGAAAGAAACCTTCATCGTCAAATACAGTGCCCCAGAATCCTTTTATCAGCCCCACATATACCTACGGTCCCTATGGCTTTCCTCTTCTGAGATTCGCATATCAGGTGCGAAGCGAGGTGCGGCAGGTTAGACTTACCCTTCATGTTCGTATTCCAGGAGTGTGGACTTCACCAAGGAGGGTGAGGCTCCCCATATTTGGACATTGCACGCTATTCCCTGAAACCATGAGCTGTAGACCGTCAACCCGCCCATTCCCTATCCCGGAACTCCAAGCCCCAAACCTTGAACCCGAACCTCCCAGCCCGGCTCTCCAAATATGGGCGTTTCCCAAAATTGGAGGTGTTACTTTGGGGGTCCCAATAAACAGGAGTATATTATTTTGGGATGTATGTTGGGGTTCCCCCATTTTGGGAAACTACCATCTGGCTGTGTCAGTTGCAGCGCCGCTTGTTCTTCTGGGCTCCTTACTCTTCCAGGACCGCCGCTCTAGGGGTTGGTTATAAATGTAGGGCTTGGGGTTGATGGTTTAGGGCCCCTAAACCCTAAACCCTGAATTTTAGGGTCTAGAGCTTCGGGCTTAGGGGGTTATAAGTTTACGGGGAACGTGGGCATTTGTTGGTCGGGTTGATTTTTTTCGTGTAATGAACCTACGACCGGCAGAAATGCCAGGATGCAGGCTCCTAGTTTATGGTACTGTTGCTATTGTTTTTAATATTATGGCCATTGGTACTACTACCACCCTAGACCCTAAACCCTAAACTCTAAACCCTAAACCCTACCAAAATTATGACTACCATTATTCTTACTACTAGTGATATATTTATTGTTATCAATGGGGCAACATTTTTCTAAAGTTCGCTGCCGCGGTTGAGATCTACCCTCCCAAGCTGAAAACCCACAGTCCCGAAGCCAAGATTGGAAGACTAGGTATATAGAGATTATTCATAGGGCTACTTAAGGGTTGTATGGGGGATCATACAGGGTTATATAGGAGGTTCTATAGGCTCATAAAAGGAGTATATGGCCGGGAAGACTGGGATTGATGGTGGATGACAAGCTAAGCACCCTAATATAACGCCTATATAATACAGTAGTTTCCGTTTTTTTCCATTGTCCATTATCATTATATAATCCCAATATATACCCTATATAATCCATCATAGTAGTTTCCATTTTCTTTTCCACTATCCCAAGATAACCCCAAGCTACTATAGTAGTTTCCATTTTCTTTTCCGTTATCCCTATATAACCCCAATATATACCCTATATAATATAGTACTCCCAGCTGAGCAGGCTATTGTCCAAACTCTTCCTGGCTGCACTTTGTTGGCTTCATCTGTAGCGTAGATTGTAAACTGGGGGAACCCAACAGGAGGGAACGCATACATAACACAGCCTGGGCCGAGACCCCAAACTCTTCTAGAATTTCCTTAACCACGTACAAGTCGTGCACGAATTTAAAAAAGCTTGATCCGTGCCCACATTCCATGCCTGAGAGGCAACCCTGCTTGCAGGTTCTTCGCTAGTCTTTCGCGGGTATATATTTAGGATAACAATAGTTCTGACCTACATTTCCCGGTACTTGTAACCCCAAAGTATCTATAGAGGGTTGTATTTAGGATTGTGATAGTTCTAACCTGATTTCCGGTACTTGTGGCTCCAAGTATTTCTACACTCCCGGAAAGTAACATGAAAACCCCAAAAGGCCTTCTGAAAGGGGACTACATAGATTTCCATGTGGTAGTTTCCCAAAATAAGGGGACCCTATAAAACACCCCAAAATACTATATTCCTTATTATAGGGACCCCAAGAAGGTACACCTAATGTTGGGAAACCCCCATGTTAGTTTGAGCGAGTGTAGATTTGCATCCGCAGCCCAACAGGTGTCCGTTGACCTTGAAATTCAGAGCCCGTGGCCCAGAAAAGTTTCGTGCGTAAGGTGACGATAGTTTGGGGGTTAGGGTTGGGGGATTTGGTGACTATAGTCCCATAAGTAAAATCAAAGAACTATATAAAAAAAAACCAAGCCTGGGATCGTGTAGATGTTGTGCATCAGAATTGTGGAGCCCTTTGCGAGGTGCCCCTCTTCGCAAGGATGTTCTTTCCATCACAGGGGTGTGTCACAAGGGCACCAGATTGTACCCAATCTTGCAAAAACTTGCTTAAGGGCACAGGATATCATGGCAGTGTGTATGACATAACTCTTGGAAGCCGCCAAATTCCAGTCAGAACTCCTTAATTAGACTCCTAACCCTAAAAGAGCCCTCTAACAGACGTTTGAATCTGAAGCAAGTGGTTTGTTCTTGGCAATTACAACAGTTTCCATTTTCTTTTCCAGTTTCCCTATATAACCCTAATCTACTCCAGTAGTTTCCATTTTCTGTTCAATTATCCCTCTATAACCCCAATATACTGTAGTCGTTTCCTTCTTCTTGTCCATTATCCCTATATAAACAGTCTAGGTTAGGAGGACCCCCCACCCTGTAATAGTGGTATAATAGGAATATAAGAGGACCCTAATAAATCCTTACTATTCCTTATAGTCACTATTACTGGGTGGGGGGTCCACCTTATATATACCCTAAACCCTTAACCTTAAACCCTAAACCCTCAACCCTACAGTGTAGGGTTGCAGGAAGTTTCCTGAGCTGGCCACTCCCCTCCTCTTTCCCCCTAAGAGCAAATATATTGGGATCATATTGGGTAATATTTGGGTTTATTTTGGAGTAATATTCGGGTAATATTCCCCGAAAATCGCTACGGTATTTGGTGGATTTTTTTTACGACTGGGCTTCGGAATGGGTGTGGCCACAACAAGTAGGCTAAGATGGACATGGTAATATCCTTCTGTCCTTCTGTTTAGGGTTTAGGGTTTAGGGGTTTAGGGTTTAGGGGTGTTGTGTGAATGGGTAGCCATTAGAAAGCCTCCACATGGACCATCTTCCTCGAGCGAATACTTGTGAAGATTTGAGCTCTGGTCTAAACTCCTTA
>CAJNIZ010000137.1:8391-18768 GCA_905231905.1 Symbiodinium pilosum | reverse complement strand
TATATAGGGATGACATTCCTTTATTCCCTAGTAACAACTAGTAAGAAAACAAAAGTCTTCAAACCCCGTGCTCGCTTGTTTGTTTGGATATTAGGATTTGGGGGGTTTGTGGGTTGAGACCTTGGGGTTTACGGTGTTTGTGGAGGGTCCAGGCTTCCAGAATTTAGGCCTTCTTTGTTCATTTCTTCGTTGCTATGGTTACCATGATTTTCCCTAAGCCCTAAACCCTAANNCTAAACCCTAAACCCTAAAGCTACGCCCGGAACTTGAGATCCCACAGCTGCAGCCATGTCCTCTGAGGCCTGACCAACTTGAAGTATGCCATTGACGAGGCATGATGCACTAATCTAGATGGGGGTTTCCCAAAATTAGGGGTCCCTTTGTGGGGTTTAGGGTTTAGGGTTTAGGATTAGGGGTCCCTTTGTGGGGGTCCCCGTAGAAAGGATTGTAGTATTTTGGGGTCTCCGTATTTCGGGAAACTAGTAGATATGATAGAATGGCTTCCACAGATACATGTTTACATATTGATATGTACACTTACACAGAGAACCACAGCCTAAACCCACATGCGCAGTCATATGTAGTGTATCATTCCCAGTAATTAGACCCCTAAACCCTAAACCCTAAACCCCTAAACCCTAAACCCTGCATCCTAACCTGTGATGGTATTGTCATTCCCATTCTTCATCTATTGGTTGTTGGTAGGAAATGGAGGAATGGATCCCTAGTCTTTATAGTAGCCCTATTTGAGTAGTATCTTATTGGGGGATACTATGGTACCCATTATAGAGTAAGATTATATCCTCCTTTTGGGGTGTAGTATTTTATATAAGGAATGTTATCTTACTAGGTTCAACCACCAAAAAACACTGTTCAAATGGTATAGAGATTTCCATTTTCTTTTCCTTGCCTTCATTGCTTACTAACAGCCAGTCACAGTGTCCATTTCATTTTCGATTTGCTTTTCCAATGTGGTTTTCCATTTCTTAGGCCTTAAACTCCTGATCCATAAATATTAAATTTTCAGCCCAGACCCTAAACCCTGTATAACGCCTATGTAACACCTATATAACCCGATTCTGACCCCATTATATCCCCAAAGTCTGAATTTCGAGAGGAAGCCGTGGCTACTGCGACAGAGGCAGAGGCCAACTCGGCTGTTTGCACCGATCAACATGAGGCTTAGGATTTAGGGACCTTAGGGCTATCATTAGGGTTTAGGACTTGTAGGGACTTCAGGGTTATGGTAAGGGGTTAAGGATTTAGGGTTTCGGGTTTGGGGTTTAGGCTTCCCTTATAGTAAGGGTTTGGAGTTTCGGTTTGTTCAAGTTAGGTTACAAGGATTTTAAGTTTCGAGTTTAAGGTTCAGGACTGAGTTTTAGAGCTTAGGGTTTATAGGATTTGATGAGGGTTTGGAGTATAGGGTTCAAGATGTAAGGTTGAGGGCTTAGTGTCCGGGGATCAGAATTTATGATTTTGGGTTCGCGATCTATTGCCTTAGGATATATGAGTGGATTCAAGGGAGCCGGGTGAGCAATTGCGTGTCCTGGGGCCTTTGGGACGATGATGTTGTTCGCGTACACCCTAAACCCCAAATAGTACACTCCCGGAAACTAACATGGAAACCCAAAAGGGTGCCTATAAGGACTACAGTCCCTTTAAAAGGGGGCTATATGGGTTTCCATGTTAGTTTGGGGGAGTGTAATTTGTAGTTTCCATTTTATGTTCCACTACCCCAATATAGCCCCAAGATAACCTTATGGAAGAAACATCTCACTCATATCAACCTGTCCTCCTCGACCTCTATTAGATACGACGGTCATCCATTGTTCCGGAATTGGGTTGCATATAAGTGTATATACTGAGTATATAGCCTATATATTGGGATCATGGAAAAGAAAATGGAAACTGTTTTACTAAGGGGTTATATAGGGGGTATGTATAGAATGTGAATGTTGTTGAAATGCAGCTGGCCTCAAGACCAATTAGTTCCCTGTGCTTCGTATTGGATGAGAGAATTGATCCTTCAAACAAGCTTGGTAGCTCCAACGTACCTGGCAACAGTGGTGCATTGAACTCTTCCGTGCCCAGCTGCGGCAGGGCACCGAACCGCTGCTTTCTCTGATATCTGCAATCTCGACATGAGCAATAGTCTAAACTCCTTAAGGGGGTTATGTAGGAGATTATCTAGGGGAGTCTTATAGGGGTTACTAAGGGGATACTAGGAGTTTAGACTACAGCTCACCTAGCCCCCGTGTAGCCTTCCTAGGTTTTGGTAGCCCTGGACTGAGGGACCTATTTGGCCTTAGCCTAAAGCAGGCATGAGTACCCCTGCTTTTGGGTGTGGGGTTCATGGTGTAGGGGTTAGGGTTTAGGGTTTTGGGTTTAAGGCTTCTAGCGCCTTCTGGGGACTCCTGAAAGTGATGTGTTGAGTCCCGCTACTTGCCTGTGTTGTATATTTAGGCACCCACTCCCTGAACCTTCAACCCGCAACCGTAGACGCTGGACCCTAAGCCTTAAACCCTCACCCTGAACCTCAACCTCGCGCACGTATCCCTAAGCCCTAAGCCCTCTGAACCGTAGATTCTCCAAAGCACGGGCTTCCTAGCCCGAAACACCTATATCCTAAGCCCTAATCCCTCAAGCCCCGCGCTTACACGCAAGCCCAACACTTCTAAGATTTTCCAACAGACCGTCGGAAGCGCATGGCTGCCGTAAAATCCCTAAAGCTCTAACCCAAGTCCCTAAAACCTAAACCCTAAACCTAATCCCTGAAATCTAATCGTCAAGATGAAAAGACCTGCCCAGGCCGCCGGCGATGTTGGCCAGGCTGCCCTGGATCAGACGGAGGCGAGTCAAGAGTGGATTTGAAGATCAGATGCCCCTAAAGGGTGTAGAAGGGGTTCAGGGTTTAGGATAGAAGGGGTAGAAGGGTTACCAAGGGACCCTTAATAGTGGACATAGGGGTCCCTCTTGGATTGTAGTGTAGTCCTCAACATATTCCCGAGGAAGGAACCCATGTCCATTAAGTTATGTAGCAGATGTTGATTGCAGCTCATATACAGGGCATACAGGGATATATACTATTGGAATTTATAGGGTTAAGGGTTTCCGAAAATGTAAAATGAAATAGAAAAACAGCTGGAAGATGAGATGGAAACTGGGATTGTAATGGGGCTGATGGGTTTGGGTACCCTCTGAGGGTTTAGGCCTTATGGCTCTTGTGCAAATGAGGGTTAGTAGGAAATGGACAAGAAAATCGAAGCTACTACCTATCTAGGGTTCTGAGATGGAGGTTTAGGTTCTACAGGGTTCACTGCGGAGAGGTGAAGGTTTCGCGTTATGCAAGGGTTTAGGCTGTAGGGTGAGGGTTTCGGTTACAGGTTCTTGGATTGAGGGTCGAAGTTTGCATGAGATCATGCGCTTCTAGTTTTCCACATGAACCCATTGATGGGTTTCTCCCAGAGATCACGTACAATTATTGTTATTAAAAATTATCATTGTTACTGTCAGTATTATTAGAGCATCAAGACAAGCAGACTTCCTGTTGCCATTGCCCCCCCTAAACCCTAAACCCTAAACCTTTTCATCCTTCCTCTTATAGTCAGCCCTGGACCTTGACCCCTCATCCCTATGCCCGAAACCTTGATCCCTTAGTCTTGAACACCAACCAGCCCCTAACCCCCAAGCTCTGAACCCCCAAACTTTAAATCCAAAGCCCCTAACGCTTAAACCCTAGACCTATAGTCCCCCTTAAGTAGATAGAATATGGGGTGTATGGGGATGTTATCAGTAAACCCAAAGCTATGTTCTATCTACTTAAGGGGGGCTCTACACCTTGAAGCCTCAACGCCAAACTTTTCCAGGCCGAATTGCTCGAAGAAAGGGCCGAGACTCTGGACGCGAGCGTGGCTGAAGCACAGGCTCTGAGATGTTTTCTGGAAATCACTCAACCATAAGGGGAATATAGGGTATAATATCAGGGTTGTATAGGTATAATGGACAATAAAATGGAAACTACTATAGTATAGTAGGGTATATGTTAGGGTACCAGAGCCCCCTGATCCCTTTTTGTGAGCTACTGTAAATATTAGGTTTGCCAAAGGACCAGGAACGACATACGAGTCCCTCTTGTAGTTTAGTATAGTTCGTAAAGAGGAGCCCTTGTCCATTAGTAGTCTGGGAAGAGATCGACTGCAGCTCACATGCCTAACCCTAAGGGGTGCTTCTTTTGAGAGACCACCATGTCTGCCACAGACTTTCAGACGGTTTATATAACCCTGATAGATACCCTACTATAACATAGCGGTTTCCATTCTATCCCTATATAACCCTCATATTATACATTATGTTCCCCCTATGGTTGAGGGCTTATCTTGTCTTACTTAGGTCCTCTGGCCTGGTTTGGGGGCGTTGTGGGGTCGCAAGTCTAGTTTTGTGCTTTGGTGTCCGTGTGTAGTCTGTTCCTCTTGGGGGGTTAAGCAGTTTCTCTGAATGTGGTATCCATTCAGAGAGGGGTAAGGACTACCTTAAGTTGCAATCCCCTTCTGAGACATGCCCACAAATGCATTTGATTGCGCAGGTAGCGTATTGAAGCATCCGACACCGTCTGTATGGAAACATGTTGCAGCGGGATTGGAAAGCCGAAGCATGAATGCACAATGGATGTGATCCAAGCTGTGTTCTAGAGATTCCAGGTGCTGTTGCAAGAGAACCCCGAACAATCTTTACGTGTTTGCTGCGTAGCTGCTCCGGGCAAGACAGGCGTCACTTGAAGGTTCTGCCAGCAATCTTCCTCTTTGGAAGCATGTAGTTGCCACAACGACATCTGACCCTGCAACGTGGGGGGTTTCCTTAGTGGCCCCCTATAAACATACACACACGCGCCTAAATGCTGCAATCCTAGTGATAAGGGCCACTCAAGCAGGCAAACATGATGTTAGGGCTTCGCGCTCTAAACCTCAATCCTGTCACGACTTTGAAGGCAAGGACTTTAGAACTTACTGGGGCTAAGTAGGATTAAGGGAATTTACTATGTAGGGATTATAGTCAATTATACCCTACTGACCACCAGTGACAACATGGTCCTTGGTACTATGTCTCCAAGGTGTTTCAGTCAGTGCAACTTTTCGATCAGCCGGTCCATGCTAGCAGTTTCCGAGCTATGTGTACTGAATCTCAGACCTTAAACCCTAAACCCTGAATCACGGCGCATATCCCAAGCACTTAACCCATAGCTCATAACCCACAACTCTACAACTGTTTGGGATTTTCTCAAGATGACATTCACAGAATCCGCCAAAGGGACGATTCCTTTGCAGTCAAGCATATATCCTAAACCCTAAGCCCTCAAACCCTAAAGGTCCTTGCGGTACCCCTGTTTTGAGCTGTCCTACACCCCAAACCCTAAAGCTTACGAAGGACGGAACAACCTATACCCTATACGTCCCTACACCCCTCAAGTGAGCGTGACGTACTAACGTACCCCTTGTTTTGGGAACCCTTACTGTCGATACTAAAATTCGTACATGACCTCACTGTACGGAAGTACCGTCTTTCCCAAGGAAATTATAAGGTACTTAGGGTCATGCAACATGTTTCGTATCAACTGCAAACCGTGGCCGTAGCCCTGAAACCCTAAACCCTACGTATCCAAACAAAACACTCCATATTTCCTACATCCTCCTTCAACAGCCCTACACCTTACATATCCACATGTAACCCTCTATCCCCCTTAAAGGGAACCACGCATTCCCTACATCCTCCTTAAACGCATCCAAATTTTTTAGATCTTAAGCCACATATTTTCCCGTAGAACACCTATACTTCAAGGGACCCACGAATTCCCTGCATCCTCCTTCAACGGACCCAAGATTTTCCTAAACCTTAAACTCTATACCCTCTATAAGCCGTATATACCCATATATATCCCCAACATCCCTCTTTAAAGGTTCCCCTAAAAGATGATTAGTGGCGTAGTTCTTCCGTGCAGGCGACGGAGTTCGGTGCAGCCTCAAGTGCTGCCGAGGCGGCCTCAGAGGCTTCGGGCCTACGTGGGGGTTTCGGGGGACCCCGTAGGTGTAGAGTGTAGGGTTTAGGGGTTATGGTTGAGGGTTGAGGGTTTAGAGTTAAGGCTTGCAGTCTCAAACTGCGGGGCCAGTCAGGGGATGTCCTCCCTGATATGCCCTCTATAACCCTAAGCCCTACACCCTCACCCTAAAGCCCCAGACAGTGGCTTTTGGCATCTGTAGACCTGTGACATATCAGCGCGGGACGTGGTCTAGACTTCGGTGATAGCTGTAGGGTGAGCTTTCATACAATGCAAAGATGGAGAAGCCGCGCAACACATCGGACCCTCCAACCGTCTTGTGCTGCTGGTCTATGCCAGAATTTTGGCCCCATAGGAGAGCATTAGACTATTAGAGCCCAAGAAGATAGAAGCAGCAAATTGCGCCACGTACGACGCACATGTTACAATGACATCATTCATCCGTAAAGAGATCCTCATAAGCTTTCTGACCCTCATTCCTAAGCCTTAGGCCCGGGAAAAAAGCAGATACTTGAAACATGGAGCCCTAGACTGTGACATGTCAATCCTGAATCTTTAGTCACAGAAACACGAAGCAATAACTCCTGCAAACTTCACGGCGCGGGGACTTTGAGCGTTGTTTGCAGCATTGCTCGAGTCAGCACCTTTACCATGACTAGCCCCACAACTGGTGCTACAATTTCATACACAAACATATATAAACATGTATTATTTAGAGGTGCTACTGACTATCTCGCCTGTATCACCACACCCGTCCCGGCCACTGCCAACCACTGCTCCTGGCAACCTCCACCGAAATCCCACGCGGCGAACTCCAAACCCTATCCCCAAGGCATAAGTCCCAAAACTCAAAGTCTTGACTTCTGAACACCAAGTCATAGCCTAGGATTTTTTTCTGTTCTCTGCAGGATGTTGGCAGCGCTGAAATCGCGGACCAGGCATCAGTTGCAATCAAGTGTAGAATGAGTGGCCACCTTCTTAGGTAGATATAGATCTTCCGAGAGTTCTGGGTTCCTTTGTAACATCCTCTTTGAAGGAGTCCTTCCTAGGGGTCTGTCCTATCTGGAGGTCAAAGCAGTTTGCGACCAGGATTAGCCATCTACAGGTGTCAGTTGGATTATGCTTTCGTCCTTGAAGAATCCCAAGCATTCAAGTTGTTTGCCGAGAGATGTTCTACCTATGAGGCAGTAGATATAATCCCAGCTTCCATTTCATTTTCCATTTTCTTGTCCATTTGATTCTCCATTATTGTGGTAATATCCCTATATACCCCTTTAAAGGGGACCTAGGGTTTCCATTTCATTTTCCATTTTCTTTTCCATTTGATTCTCCATTATTGTGGTAAATATTGGGTACCAAAGTATTCCTAAAGTAGCCCATTGTCTTGCACCGAGCACAGATGAAATCTCAGGCACCCCAGCTTTTTCAGAGCCTCTCAAAGGAGCACATTATCTTACTGGCTCTTAGTAGGGAATAAGGGAACATACTATATACGGGTTAGAATATATATGAGCAGTTGTCAAAATTATGGGCCCTTTTTGGGTCCCTATTATAGTACGGCACCTAATAGTTAGGGTACCCAAAAAGGGACCGTAATTTTGACAACAACCCAGATATGTATATATATAGATTATATTCCCTTATTCCCAACTGAGAAAAGGTAAGTTATTGTGCAGTCCTGACTCAGTGAACATTTCCGAACCAGCAGGTCATGGAGCCCCATCCACTCCCAACATACCGTTGAAGAATAGGGGGTTCCGTAAATGGGAGGCTCCGGTGTACACGCCAATACATCATAACCCTCTTCGAATATATGGGTTCCCGGGAACCCTAAACCCTAAACCCTCAAAAAGTGAAGCTCCCTGCTCAGGTAGAGGAAGTGGCTTCCAGCGTTGTGAAGGGCCTAGGCCTGCAACTGTATGAGCTTCATACCTGAGGTGGACTTCTCAGGGATACTAAGGATTACATTACTGGATCAATGTTAGGGATCCTTTATACTTTTTGGGGTATGGGATTCCTTATATTTATGTAAAAAGGATCCTTTTTTCTTGTTATGGGAATGTGGGCTAAGATTAGGGGCCTACTCTATTTCTATTATACCACTACAGGGGCCCCTCCTAATTTATGCCACAGGTGATGGAGGATTCTTGGTTTTCTTACACCAGAAGGAGGGATCGTAATAGGGATCGTAATGTAGACATTACGGTCTGACATTCCTCGTAAAGTATTCTATTGGGTGTCTCCAATAGACATAGACTCCAAATGGCATTGGAGATTATTGGCCCCTACACAACAAGTTTGAGATTCTAGCCAACGAATTTCATCTCGAGGGTTTGCATCTGCTTCAGAACCCTACAGCGGTTATATGACTGGTCTACCCTCTCAATCCTAAACCCTTATATAAAACATTCTAAACTTTAAACCCATGAAAGACCCTAAACTCTAACCCTACTGGGTCCAAGGCGCGGGTCCGAGCCTTCTGCGTGTGAAATCCTAAGTAGTGAACACCCAAGTTATGACCAGGTAAAATGGCAATTTCCTACAATGGGGGAATGCAATATAGACCTCAAATTGTAGTCTCTTTAGGAAGTATTGTTATTGTGTTGTTATAGTCTGACTCCAAGGAAGGATTAAAGATAATATTGCATTATAGGTGTAAGGGGACTACAGATAATCCTCATTATGGGGACCCGTCACGAAGTACCCCTAATTTGGGGAAACGTCCGTATCTTATAGTCTCTTGTTTAGTACCACTATAGATAAGGCTAGTGCTTAGTAGTATACGAACCTAGCTTAAGTCAATGAAGAAGAACGGGCTAAGCGTGATATAGGGTTATATAGCGGAATTATAGGGGTTATATAGGGGTTACATCGGAGTTATATAGGTCATATAGGGGATATATTGGGTTTTGTATTGGGATAATGGAAAACAAAATGGAAACTACTGTTTAGGGTCTAGGGAAATGCCTTCTTGGCTTTTGGGGCCCCTGGCGGCAGATCGCCGTGCTACATCTTGTTTGGCTACTTACTTCTCAAAAGGGAGATGGTGCCCCCTTTTATGCTGAGAAGCTAGCAGCGCCCTAAACCCGAAGCCCTAAACCTGTAGCCCTAAACCCTTAGCCCTTAATCTTCAACGCTCAATCCTAAACCTTGGGTACTGCCGTCCTATTCAGGGCTATATATAACCATATTATAACTACCATCCAACTGTTACTAAGGGGGGCAGTACTGAACCTAAACCCTTATAGCTCAACTGTATATGCTTCGAGGTGAGTTGCCTGCGCAGGGCGCGGCTGCAACGGGTGCTTCTGAAGTGGTGGCAGATGTACCGGGCTGAGGAAATCTATACATGGAGGTAGGATTCATGGTTCAGGGTTCAGGGTTTGAATGCGTTACATTCAGGGTTTAGGGTTCAAGGGGTTGAAGGTGTAGGATGCAGCGCTTTGGGTCATGAGGAGGAAGATGACGTGCCATTGTTATGGGCAGCTGGGAGTGGAACAGTACAAACTTTTCCGGGTGCAGTATGTGAAGTAGACCTGAAATAGATAAGCCTAAGCCAGAAATTGGAACCGCCTCAGACCCCATAATCTACTGAAACATTTCAGTTTCGATTGTATTTTCCACTTTGTTTTTAAGTTGAGTCTCCAGTATTGTGCTGTATTGGCGGGCAAGACCCAAACTGTAATTTCTTGGCCTAACATTTCAACCCTGACATATAGCTTTCTTAATCATCAACAATGCCATCCCGCTATGTGTGGCAGAGTGTTGCCCATAGCTTTTGTATGTCAACTAGGGGGCCTACGCGTCAACTTATACGTGCCCATGTCGTTTTTTTACCCTTATCTACTCCTAGATTATCCTGGTGCAATTCCTGTCGAGGTCTTTCGTTTTCCTTCTCTAGGCCCCTATAAAGCGCTTCGAGCGATGCTTATACGATTCCTGTGCCAGACAGCCCTTCTGAGTGTGCAATGCCATCCACTGCCTGTACGGCTTAATGCAAATTTCAGAAAATTGTTACTTGCATGTAGCCGAAGCCCCATCGCCTTCATCCTCAATCCTCGCTTCAACAAAGGCCCTTGCTTTGGCCGTACTTTGGAAGATCAATTAATCACCGCACTACATTACCCCAAACAAACATGAAGGAGGGATTGCAAGGGAGTTTAGCCCTCTGCCGACAGATCTTTAAATTTTCAGACTGACCCACCAGTCGAACCTCCAATCCCGAATCCTAAACCTTACGACTTGAACCCTAGACCTAAAATCTTGAACCCGAAGCGCTCAAATCCCTGGACCTGACATGCTAGATCGCCTAAACCCTAAACCCTGAA
>CAJNIZ010000136.1:0-32886 GCA_905231905.1 Symbiodinium pilosum | reverse complement strand
CGGCGGTGGTGGTGGTGGTGGTTGCAATTGCTGCCGTCACCGCTCCAAGAAGTAGATCTCCTGTGCCTCCTGGATGCAAGTCTCCCCATCCTTTGACCTTTGCCCCGAACTTTGCTGCCTGAAATCTTGGCCCCTTGAACTCTAAAATCTGTAGACTCTGTGGGGCTCCTCACCGGGATTTGGCGCAGCGTCCTTGACTTTGCACAGCAGTGCTGCTCGAGGCATCGCGTGAGTCTGCAAGGGATTAAGGCTTAGAGTTCTAGAGGTTTGAGGCCTAGATTTGGGATTCAGGGATGCCGGCCAGGTCAAAGCTGTACACGGAACTCAGGATTTGGGAGTCTCTCTAAAACAGCGGCCGGCAGGGAAGATTGCAACGCATAGGGGCCGTGAACGCGGCTCTTACGCACAAAAAAGTTATAGTCAACAGGAAGATGGGGACATGTTTGGCTCTCAAGTCCTCTAAAGGGGTATATTTCAGAAGCCTTACTCTACACTCTTTGGAAAGATAGTTCATCACGCGCTACAGGCCTTGGTGGCCAGTATACTGCTAGTGCGAGTTGCTATTCTGATTCTTAGGAAATTGGCGGGCACCGTCGCTGTGCTTAGTTTCTACTTTCTACCTCTGATGATCTCATCTGTCTGTTATGGAAAGTGTACAATCAGGACAACCTACTGCTCATGATGTCAGGACGCTCATATGGAGAAATACGAGCTTTCATCTGTTAGGGTACCAACCCAAACCCTAAGCCATGACATCTTGAATTAGATTAGCAGAGAGCAAGGGCAGAGGAAGTACTGACTTTCTCGGATGCGAGAAGCGTGAGCAGCACGATAAGAGCTGCTGAGTCCTTGTTGTTTGCGTTCGGCAAAGTCGTTCAAGGTGCTGCAAGACAAAGACCCTCTACCCTAAACTAAACCATCAAGTCAAAAACCTCTCAACTTACCCCGGGCCCGAAACTCCCAAGCCCTATCCTCGATGACCCTCCTCAAGCCTCAACACAGAAACTCCCAAGCCCCTGGCACCACAACCTGAGATCGTCATGGCTGAGTTTACCAAGGAAGTCTGCATACCGATTGATGATCAACTGTTGGAGGCTAATCCGTACGTTCCCATATTTTGTTAACTCTCTCTGAAGCCCTGCGGACTCATTCGTAGTGTGAGCTGTCCCAATAGACTATAGCCACTCTGACCATAAGAGTACCAAGAAATCAAGAGTTTAGGTGTATGGGCTCAAACAGGCTCTGTCCACAATATCAATCTTTTGTGATTCTTGATGTTCCCATACGTAGTGGGGGATCATAGCAATTGGGAGTTCCTGTGAAACGAACTCATTTTAGAGACATTGGCGTTTTAACTTGAAAAGTTACAGGCAAGTTGTGAAGATGTATTATGCATGAGCGTCAAATGGCGTAGTGATGGCGGACTTGCTGGGGCTCAACTTTCAAATTGTTCCTAAACTCTAGGACCGCACTGTAAAATCTAAACCTCTCGAAGCCTATGATATTGCTTTGGAGTCTTTGGAGGCAGTTAGGCCTACAACGACTTGCCCTTTGCTATCCACCGACAGGCTTCACTTGAGATATCTAAGAGTCGAAGCATGGGAGCTGGCCTGTTTTGCTGACTTCTAATGACCCTGTGGGTATGTATGGGATACACATGTACTAGTCAGCTAGTCATATGGAGAGTCCAGATTAATGCCCCAGAAGGCTAACCTAGAAAGCTATCCTCTAAACTCCGGTGGGTTTACACCTAGGGCTCCGACTAGACCGACATGGGTTCCGAGACTTCAGGGCCCCAAAGCAGACACGATTTATAGATTGAGAGGGGAAGATGTTGGAGTCAAAGACAAATTTGTTGTCCTTCCTGTGAGACCTGTTATCTAGACTGACAGGACAGTGCCCTCATTCGTCTTCTGAGCCGTAAGTAGAACTGTCGTTTGGCTTGTTAGAGTTTACAGGGTGTAACGGCCGCGGTTCCAAGCTTCAATATTTCGCAGTTTAGGTTGCAGCTGACAACATGCAACTCTTTGTTTATCCGGATGAGAAAAAATGTTCGACAGCAGGGTGCCACGACCAGAGGGAAACGCTTTGTGCTGTTGATGGAAGAAATCTTGCAGAACCTACTGAGTGTCCAAACCATGAACACTTCCACATTGAGGGTGTCTAAGCTGGCAGTATTATTCAGGCTTGGACACCTTTTTCTAACAACCTCCAACTCAGTGGTTCTGAGTTGTGCGGCGACATCCCTGATGTACAGGTTTTGGCTTGCAGTTTACAGTACAAAGTTGGGGGGGCGTCGAGCATGTTCAAAACCTGCGTACCTGAAATCCCGAAGACCCCGCAGACAATCCTTACATCCTCCTAGCCTCAAGTACCACACCTTTTACTGACTGCGCCAACCTTAAAGTAGGATTCTGTCTGAAATTTCAATTTCGGTGTTTTAGGTCTAAAGCAATCTCTCCTCCACGGATTACGACAGGGATTTCTAGACAAGCAGGCTTCTATACCAAGGAGGTTTTTGGCAGGATAAGGCATGTGGTTTCAATGCACTGCCTTTTCGTGGCAAGCCTAATTAAACTCTAGACCCTAATTGACATATTGGTGCTCATGTCGTAGTGGGGCTGTGAACATAGGGATTCTTTTGGCGGATAGTAAAGGGAATTCCTGCTGCCTTGGCTCTTCAGTTTACCTTGCGTTGTTTGCGCAGTTCAATACACATTGCCGTGCTCATACGATCAAGTCTAAATCCATTCAGGATCAAGGTTCAAACAGAAACTTGGGTTTCATGGACCAATTTGAAGCCCCACTCGTCCACACCTGGTATCCTTACTTCCCTTTCTCCTTCTGTTCTTGATTCTCAAACCTTGTAGTTTGTCGTGCGCGTACCAGCAGACCCAAGCTTCGATGAATCTCGCAGGAAACCTACTGGTTTAGGGCATAGATTTTGCCATGTAGGGCTCAGGTTTTTGGGCTTTAGCATGCTTCAGCTAGAAGTGAGCAATGCAGCATGTTGCTACCTGTGTTCCGTATAAACCTATTAATCCTCGAAGACGACACTTTCTGCGGCGGCACCTTAGAAGATATAGAGGCAGGACCCCGCCATGTTTCGGAAATGCCAACGCAGAAGACAGACCTGGACATGTATTTGGGGATTCATACACGCCATGGCTTGCTTCCTCCCACCAGTTCGTAACCCTGAACCTCCAAGCCCCCCAACCTGAATCGTGAAACTCGGAACTAAACTTAATTACTCAAGTGCCGAATTCTAAAGCCACATGGTGTTTAGAAGTGGTAGCTTCCTTTGAACAGTTGCCTTTACCGATGAAGGGTCCGGATAATGCCCACATAACCTGGGGACACGCCGGGCACCCTGTTGTTGAGACGCCCTAGACCCTGATTCTTCAATTTCCTTAAGCCCCGGAATATCCATCCCAGAACCCCATGTACCGGGCCTTCAAGGGTACCTTATTGTGAGCAAATCCCAAGTCTGGGCCAAGGAGGATGAGAGCGAGGCCTGGGAAGCATTTTACGTGTGGGCTTGTTGTTTAGGGGTTGGTCTTTAGAGCTTCCAATCCAAGTGTCCAAGTATGGCTTTGCGAGACACCTACGGCAACGAGACCATAACCTGTAGAGGTGTCAATATATATATATATATACATCTGTATATCTATTTTCATGTTCTTTTGCGACATGCGCGCTCACATGGTCTTGAAGTATAGATTCAGCATCGATGGTTTCATGTTGTGTGTACAGGCTTCAGGGCATCGGGATTTGGTCAGGCATTGAGGTTGACGGTGAGTGTAAACTTGACTAGTTGGGGTTCTGCATTCAGGCAGAAATGCGTGAAACTCTGAAAGACTGCTGGGCAGCCGTTCCAGGAGCCTTGTCGCCTCGTTTAAGGAAGAGCGTGCACTGCAATTGAATTTGTATTAAAATGATTGGGTATTTTTTGATAATCTTTGTCGCGGTATATGGTTCACTCCTGAGTCGGGTTGTGGAATGGGAGCCACTATGCTGAGATCCGAGGAGCTTTGGTCCGCGGACTTTGAGAGTGGTTGTGGCGGAGACAGACCCCTCCACCTGCCCTTGTCCTTAGGCTGTTGCCCCCATTTCCTATACATAGTAAACTCTAGGCCACAAATCTTTAGTCCACAGCTCGCACTCCAGACCGTAAAACCGAAACCAAAGAGCCTGGGGACCGAAACCTTGAGCCCTCGATGCCAGGAGTGGCACTTCCCAGAGGAAGATCACTTCAGGCCAGGGATTCTTGAGACCATGGATTTACTGATCTATAGGGCTTACGTTCTAGAGTTTGGTTTAGGGGTTAGGGGTCGGGATTTTGGGATTTAGGTTTCAAGGTTAAGGGTTTACCCAGAAAACCACAGCCGCTCAATAACCGTTTAGATTTTTTCTGTGGCGTTAATGTTGTTGCAGTTTATACTCAGCCGGCTTCAGGCTTGCAGGACGTCAGGCACAGAGGTTGTAATCGGCGCTATTGTCGAATCTTTAATTGCGGAATTACGTGCTGGGTCCTTCCAAATCATAGATTCAGACAGTCCTTGTAGCAGAAAACCGCGCAGCCCTAAACCCTTGACCGGCTGGGAGGACTCCTTATTGCATGGAAACCCTGTGTAGTTTGGGGAGGTTTGGATATGATAGCAGATAATGACATCGTTTCTGACCATCATCCCTGCAGAATCCAGAGGATCCCCTGATAATCCCGATGCATCCTGGGTTTCAAGGGACACCCTGCTTTGAGAACCCCTCACACAGTGTGGTCACTTGCAGCTTTTGGCCTGGCGAGCCACCCTCCATGAGTCTGGTTAGGTAGCTACAAAAGGTTCATTTTCTTCCAATGTGATCTGGAACCATGTGGCATGGGGGCAGCGGTAGCAGTTATATGAAAGCACCAGGGATTCTCTTCGTGGCATCCCTAGCTTTAGACTTCCAAAAAGCTCAAAAGATGTTGTTTATGTGCTCATCGTCTTTGTGGTGATGGTAGCAGCATGCTGACAACCCGAGGCTCTGGCCCTGAGCTCAACGATGAAATTCAATGCACATTATATAGGTTTTGGGGTCGAGGTTCAGGGTGCTTTCCAAAAGAACTCAAGTACCTCGGTGTAAACTTGGGGCTCATGAGATTTTTTGGGCGCCGGGCTATTTGTTTTCATTATCATGGATGTTATTAGTCTTATTGACAAATTCAAAAGTCTCACATGCATAGGTGCCTGGACACTGTGAGAAAGGCTTCCAGAGTACCGCCAACCCCATTTCGGTTTTCAGAATGGATGTATCTTCTGTGTTCAGGTCTATAAGCTTTACAGTAGGTGAAGCTTCATTCATTTTTAAGCCCACAAACCCCAAAACACGTATCGCTGTGCAGGAGGCAGACGTCCAGCTTCCAGGACAGAATGTTGTGTGCAGGGTGTGCAGCTTTTTTTTTGCGGCTTGTTGTTTAGGCCTGTCGGGCTTAGGATAGTTTCAGTCAAGTTAAGTTTTGTCAAGTCTGTTTCTGTGATTTCTATAGAGGACCTTCTTGTTCGGTCACGGCAGACAGCCGACACTTAATTAAGAGAGTTAATAATCGCCAGTTCAAGTGTTTGGTCACTGTTAGTGGGTGCCTCATGAAGTGTATGTCTCGATAATGGAGCTCTCATGGGTGCCGAAGCCAGATACGCCAAAATTAACTTTCCGGATTGGTTCTGGCAAAAAGAACGCGCAGCTGAAGGGAGGTTTGTCTAGAGGGGATCTAGCGTCTGCGCTGAGACCACCAAGCAAGATGAACACAATTGCAGAAGGACAGCATTGCATTGGCCAAGAAGCATAGCCTTTCTCTGGCCACGGTGAAGACTTTGGGCTGCATCCTTGTGGTTTAAACATTTTGTCAGGGTTAAGTGCTTATAGGTCCGGAGGAGTTGGTAGTGTCGATGTAAGGATCTGGAATGGGGAATTTGGCAGAGTGCAGGTTGCGGTTACGGGTTCAGTGGCAGGCCTTCGGACAAGCAGGTGGCACTTTGGGGGCTATTGCTTTTCTCTTGCGATAGGGTGCACCTGAGTCCTCCCCCAGGGCCCAAGTATCTGAATCGTACACAGTCTTAGGCCAAACATGATCTAGGGCCTAAGTAAATGCATATTCCTTGGTCATTTGGCCCCGGCAAAAAATCACGTTTGATTGACGCGAGAATCCCTAGGGCTCCGAAGAGCCCAAAGTAGAAGGGTGGTGCTCGTGGACGTCGAGCCCGCAAGAAAATGAGTTGTGAGTTTTGAATTCTGCAGTCCTGCGCTGCTGGATTTCGCGGGATTTCCAGACAGAGGAGAAACAAAAAGTGGCATATGAATTATTCTACTTGCGGCCCCAAGCCGCATTTTTTTCTGTCTATTATCTGCAAGGTTGTGGGTTCAGGATTTTGGGCCCGAGAGCGTTGTGAGTATGCGCATAGTATAGTACATGCCTGGGCCAAAATGGGGTTCAGTAAGGTGCCAAGTCCTCTTTAGTTGTCACATTTAGGTTGCCCGGTCCAATGGCATGCCTTCTGTATCTTTCTCCAATGATAGGAGGGATCTCAG
Organism: Symbiodinium pilosum; assembly: GCA_905231905.1. Lineage (NCBI taxonomy): Eukaryota > Dinophyceae > Suessiales > Symbiodiniaceae > Symbiodinium > Symbiodinium pilosum. The sequence continues at coordinate 26,319 of CAJNIZ010000136.1, read as the reverse complement.
TCCCACCAGTTGGGTGCTTGGCAAAGAGGGTGCGTTTACTCGTCACGGGTCTACAGCTGATGAGGTACGCAGTTGGATAGTTTTGGGCCAGTGCATCTTGGATTTCTTAGGAATACTGGTGACATATGGGGTGTCCGACAGGGCAGACCATGAATAACACCATGGGCCACCTCTTGAACCACAAAGCCTAAACCCTGATCTTAGGGCGGCACGCGACGAATTTCGCGAGCTGGACACAGATGGCTGTGAAAGGCAATCGTGTTTCGCTCCCGGTTGCCGTTGAAATGGTTAGGATTCGCTCGACAACAGACACTTCATTCGAGCACCTCTTGACTGTGTTACTTATTGGGCATGCCAAGGCCGAAGATCATCAAGATGTCATGTTGCTGTATCAGGGCTGTCTCCGAAGCCTATGAATCCTGATCTGTTTTTTTTAGAATGTGTATCTGCATTCAATAATCTTCATAGATTGCCAGCAACGGAGTTTCCAGTGAGGCCTGTACAGGTTGTATGGACGAGAAGGTGTTCATGTGACAATTCCTCAGCTCTGAATTTTCTTTTGGGCAATCCAAGGGATGTTGAAGCCAGGAATTTAAAACTAAAGCCACCATCACTGTAGTCGTGGTTCAAGTACCTACCCCCTAAAAGTGCAGAACACCCAAAGAGCAGCCTAAAAAAACTATTGCCCTTTTGCGAGCAGGGGCTCCATGCTCTAGAAAGACCTCCCGACAAAACCCGCGCCATGTATGTTGGGAAGGAAAGTGGCAGGCTAAGAGGGTTAGAGCTTCTTGGGAGGCTAACGCCGCAGCAGTTCGAAGCTGCCATGAGGCCGCTGCTGTGAGACTGAAAGTTTTTTTGAAGAGAGAGATTGTGGAGTCCCCCTCATGATTGCAATTTTGCAGCGTGCGCTCGCGCATAAGGGGTTGCAGAAGTGATGGGTCCAGTAGTAGAAGAAAAAGAAGATTCAGAAATGCCGAGTGCCGAGGCAGCACTGGATCAGAAGCACTCGGCTGTCCCGTGGAGGGCTTGTGTACGAATCAAAGCAGAGAAATGGAAGCGCGACCTGACCACACGTAGGCCCTAGAATTTGATCCGACAAAGTGCAAGCATTCAAGCTCCGTAATGTTCCGCATCCAGCGTACGATGGGGCTTTGGCTATGCAGGGCATGGAAAAGTACTGCTTTAGGATGTAGATTAGGGGTGTACGGTATACGGTAAGAAGCAGGCCTTAGTTCTGCATATTGGTCTAAGGCAATCCGATTGCTACTGTCGCGCCTCGCGGCCTTGCAGCGCACATGACACAACTTCCGGGTGTTAATAGGAAATTTGAGTATGGGCACAAGGACGTTGATGAAGGGTTTCATATAATATAGAGACTTCTAGAGGGCTCTCATGCTTCCATTTCCTATGTATACCACTACGGGAAGCTACGGAGCTTAGACCTAGGATCATCTAGACTGACTGACTGACTGAATCTTGGCTGTCGGCTCAGCGATTCCTCAGCAAACACCAAACCCAACGCCAAAGGCACATGCGTTCCACGTCGTGCTGACTGATTTAAATGAGGGTGTAGCCTCGGAAGCTTAACCCCAACACTGGAGCATGCTGCCAATACCACGACCATCCAGCTTTCGAGTTCAAACCTTGATGTAAGTCCCAAACCCTCATGCAATAAGGAGTGAAATTACCTAAGCAACGGGCTTTGGGGGTCCCAAAGAGCGTGGCAAGCACAGTAGTTGGTAACCAAACCCCATACTTTGGGTACTCGGAACCTATGGGTTCTTACATGTCGGACATGGCTGGAGCTTGTGAAGACAGTGTTCTTCAGATCTAGGGAGTGTTTGGTGCCAGCCTTCTCACGCGGAGATCTACACGTATAGTTTCCAAGCACATCACTGTTGCTCCCTGCTCCAGTGGAAGGAGACGCTGTAACCTCACGCCAACGCAAGCGAAACTTGGCCGGAAGACTGCAGTGTTTAAGGCTTCATGTGCTTTAGAATGCCTGCTTCCTAGTCAGGGACACGGGTGTTGCTTGCCAATGCGATGATCGCTTGAGTGATAAGGGTCACTATGAGCGGTCAGCTTTTTGATTACGGACTCATCTTTGGACCAGCAACTGGTCGTTTTCAAAGGCGTCTCTGGGCATAAGGGCTTTCAACCCGAACTATGAGCGTAACGTCATTTTGACCTGATTTGACCGACACCTGCCAGGCCACACCTTGCAGGGTGGTGCCAACAAAGCCTTGTCAGTGGTCACCGCAAATTACTACAGGGTCGCCAAAGTTGAGAGGGAAGTTCCAACAATTCATAGCAACAACTCCAAACCTCAGAGCCAAGAATCCTGAACCCTACAATTGCTGCTCCCAAATCCTGCTCTGAACTGACAACACGAACCTGAAATCTGACATGTGCCCTTGGCAACAGGACAGTCATGGCCCAGGGCGCCAAGCTTCAGGTACAATTCCTTTGAAAACCTTTTGAGGGAGTACAAATCAACATGCAGGCTCCCGTTTCCAAATTTCGAGAAAGCGAGCCTTAATTCACCTTCAAGTTCTAGCCCTAATCAAGCCCAAATTCCGAAACTTCAAAGATTGAGCAAGCCTATCATCGAATCCTACTTCCGAAATCCGGACATCTAAACACTGAACCGCGCTCTATAAACCCTATAAGCTTTACAAGTCTCCATCCCTAAAGTCTCGTACTACACCCGAAACCCCATCAACCTTCCCCCCTAAACCCCAACTCCAAAAAACTTCGTTCACTCTTCAACGTGGACTCAATGCTTTGAAAATGTGATATTGAAGTGCTGAAACCCCAAACCCTCAACCTTCATCCGGGGCCCCAACAGCCTACTCTCCCCAAACATGGACCTCCAACATGAGTCTGAAGACTACTTTGTTTTTCGCCCCAGGCCAGGTTCCATGTGGGGTTTCCATAGAGACAAGGACCCAGCGCAAGCCCCAAGATGGTACACATATCTTCATACACACCTACCTACCTGCCTACATGCATATGTATACGGGCTCCCCAAAAGGGCCGGTTCTTGAGAAACCTCTCAGTTGGAGCTGTTGCAAGGATACCGGCCTCGCTGCGCGTTGCAGCCCTCTGTTTCTTGTTATCATTCATTTAAGTGCTCAAAAGAAATGCTTGAGGGACCACTACCGTATAGGGATGCATGGAGATTACAGGCGGTTCCAGAATTGAGTAATTAGGGTTTTGGACCTAGGTTTTGGGGTTTAGCTGTTTAGCAGCTTAGGGTTGAACGAGTATAGGGCGTGGTGCTCCGAGCAGTCTCCAGACGTTGACATTACTCATGGCAGTTCTGTAATGGTCCAACCCATGGCCTACGTGAGCTGTACCCCCTTATTCCAGAATAAGATGAAAAGGGTATGTCAGGAGCTTCAAGCTTCCGAGTCGAGATGGCCTGTCTACAGCTCATGGCCTACTCTGACCAAACTAATTTTAGCATTTGGCAGGCGAAAAAACAGTCTTGTGCCCCGGCAAGGGAGTCTACCAGGCGGTTGACGGGTTCTGCGGGTGTGCTTTCTAGCTATAGCCAATATGTCCAGAAGATTGGAGGCTGGCCTAGACTCCTAGACCCTAAACCTGACCCTAAACCTAAACTTGTTGGTTTGATCGGGCTCCCTTCCTGCAGGGGCACTGACCTTCAAGCAGCTGATGCCCTGATCGACTAGGTAGATTTTGCCCTTGACATCAACAGCCCAAACCCACGAAGCCGGTCCTAGACCACGCTGGGAAAACCAGACATCATGAGGTATATGGGCCATGCGAAGCGTTTTGAATTGCGCTGTGCCCTGTGTAGCCTCTTTTTCCCCTTCGTGTCTTCAGCCTGACGCCACATGTGTTGTTGGCCTCAGCTACAGGCAACCCCAAACAGAACAACCGGCGGGACGTTCTGATAATCACTCAGAGCCTGTAAGGGAAGCCCACTAGAGGGTACAGACCCCCTGAACCCCTAAGTTGCACAAGTGCTGACAACCCATTGCCGCCGTGAGCGCTGGACTGAAATGGGGAGACGGGGCTTGAGCCATAGCAGGCTTGTGGCCAAGGCCCAGAAGGACTCCAAGGCCGAGTTCTAAGTTCTACGCAAGGACATCCACCTGCTAACCCTCCAACTGCAAATTGCAACCCTAAACCCTAAATCCTACACCCATTCCTTCAACCTTGAGCTCAAAACCTTACACCCCAAACGCCAGGCCACGAATACCAAGCTTCAAACACAAAACCCTAAACTCTTACAGGGTGAGGGGACCTGGTGTACGAGCAGCAGACTTGTCCTTGCAATCCTCGCTCATCTAGCCTTAAGGCCGGTAGACGTGAATGGCAGTGTATAGCAAGCATGTCGATTTTGTAGACATGTAACATGTACGTAGTTTTTCTCGACACATGCAGTGACAATGGCTGTTGATATGAGGTCTCCAAGCATGCTAGTCGAATGGCTATCCTTGAGCCCTGGTTGACGGTAGGGGACCGAGCAACTGACTCGGGATCATGCTGCCGCCCATCGCTCAAATCCTGAACCCAGAGCTCCGAACCCTTCGCCGTAACTCCTCCTAATATGCCATCATACAGCCTGAGCACCCAAAACCAATCTCGAAACGAAACTGCACAACTTTGAGTACAAAGGTCAAGCCGATCATCTTGCTCACGGAGAGGCTGGAAGTAGCTCACAAAGGTTGATGAGATGTAGGGTGTAGGGTTACTCCAATCTTACTTGCACTCAACAACAGGCCCCGCGAAGACTATAGCCTCTTTGAACAGGGCTATATTGGGTTCCGTATTGGTTTGGTGGAGGACACCCAAACACATGGCACAACAAAAAAAATATGAATAAGATGAACAACAAACGAAAGGTTCGGGTCAAGCTTGGGGATGGTGGTGGCAACTGCCATGTTGGGGCTGGGGCGGTGGCCATGGCAGAAGTCGAAGTAGTAGCAGTGGTCGGAAGCCATGTTACATTGCAACCTGCATTTTTCTTGGTGCAAGAAACCTTAGACCCTCCAACCTGAAGACTCGAATCCCAAGCGCCAAGATGGTTGTTCAAGTCCTGGAAGCTTAGCATGCGAGCCGGCTTTGGCTTTTGCCCTCCAAGGGGTTGGTCTTCGATGTATTTACAAACTGGTCAGATTCGCGAAGCCCGAGTCTGGCTTTTAGTCGGTTCTCAGGGTATGATTCGTCAATTTACACTGCACTCCCAACATCCTCTCCGATTTGACCCTACACCAACAGCGGATCCGCAGATCGTCCTGTCCTCTCAACCCTTAAGAAAAATCCTGATACAGGCCGCAGAAAACTGATTTCTCAACAGCCTACTTCAGCCTGCTGCTTGTTAGCGCAGGTTACCTTTGAAGAGTTCCTGCTTTGGTGCAGAGCCCAGATTTGGGGTTGCAGCTGTTGCAGCTGTAGGGTGTAGTAACATCATAATATGAGCATCCTCTCCTCTACTACAGTACCTCAAGTGGAAGATCTTGAGTCCTCAAACATATCACCTCTTCGGCTCCTGGACCCAAAGTGTCCAAGTACCCAAGAATTGGGTACTGGGGGGTTTGCACTGGGAATTGTTGGACAGCTTCGGGCATATAAGTTCTAGGTGGAAAGCTTGGTAGACGCTTGATGAGCTCATGATTTACCCTCCAAATGGAAGGCACAAATATTTGAGGTACCCCAAAAACCTCTCCTTCGACTGTTATTGTTTGCGCACCGGACTACAGGATATAACCACTAGGATACAACTTGGCCGTGGCTCGCGCTGATCCTCATGAGAAAACCAACAAGCGGCTCAGGTGCAGAAGCTGTACCCGAAAGCATCAACGCACTGAACTGAACTCTAAGCGCCAAACTCGAATAGCGCTTTGACCAAAAGTTCTATACTGTTGAACAAAAAGACCCTGAACGCCCCCCCAACAAAAGAAGCGACCCTCAACCCAACCCCGCATCTGCAAAAACTACAACCTCTCGAAGGTGCTATAAGCCCCTATAGTATGCACCTTAATCCTAGGGTTCCTGTAAATCACCTTGCTCCATGGTTAGAACCCGGGAAGCAGGTAGGGGCCCAAATGAGGGGCCAATGGTAAGTTAGGACCTTATAAGAAACCAGCGTTGAAGTCTGAGGTCCCAGTCTGTGAAGTTTGTTGAGGACTCTGTCGCAGGGTTGACGAGTATGTACCTTGAGGGAGAGTCAGGCTGTACTTTTTGGTGCTTAGGGTTCGGGCGTAGGGTTGGGGGTGTGGCGTGTGTGGAGTTTAGATTCGGCTTTAATGCTGTTCAGCCTTGGCATGTGGAACGGAGTTTTAGGACCTGCGGCTTTGTGTGTGGCTCTGCTGCACAGATGTCACATGTTTTCTTAATTTGGTGTCACAGTTTGAGGGTGAGGTCAGTGCTGAAGCCCGTTTCACGCCGTGCAGGCTTTGCTGTTTTAACCAAAGTCAAGGATGCAATTTGTTTAAAGAGCACCTCAGGAAATTTATAGCTCACTAACTAATCCTACGTAGTTGCGTCTTTGCACACTTATATCCGAGTCTTGATGGGGTCCTAAACCCCTTAACCGCTCAAGTTACAAGATGGTTGGGCTTGCCAGTAATGATTTCCAAAGTTCCATAAAGGGTTTACCGGAATGGATTTAAGAATTAGGACTTGGGAGGTATGGTTTGAGTTTAGGACTCGGGGTTAGCCTGGGGCTACGTGGTCTAGGTGTATGGGCGGTTCATATGTGGCTTTCAAGATCACATGCTCTTACGAAAGCATTGCGCGAACCCGTGCCCGTATTCATGCTTTTGGAGACCGTACGTAGTGTCACCTAAAAAGCGGCTTTGCTGGTACGCAGACCCCAAACTACCTCAACCAAAAGCCACCCAGCCACCCCTTTGAGTTGAATCATGATACTTGAGATTCCCGGCCTCTTTTAGATGATCTCCACTCTGAGACACGTGGGCAGAGAACAAACGCAATGCAGTTCTGCCTCAACATCCGCAACATTTGATCTGAGTATCTAAGCTTCTGGCGGTATTTCGGTTCCTCCATTTACCCGGATGCCTGCAGCAGGAAACGTTGGTCACCAACACAAAAGACAGACGTCTTCGTCAGTATGCTCGGGAGCATAGGTTGCCTGGCACCAGCAACGCGCTGTTCTTGTTCCCTTTGTTTTGTAGTTATCAGGGCTCCGGTCCACCTCTGCCTGCCCTGCACTTTGAGCTCGGGCTTCGCGCTTGTCAGTGTACCTGGGGCTTTAGATGTAGGGTTCTGGGCTGATTGCTTGGTATCAATGATATCACAGGTTGGGCTGTGGAATAGAAGGTCAATCCATCGATGACAAGTACGCCGTCACTGAAACCAGCAGTAGAGGTCTGTATTGGGATGCTAGTCACGTCCCTGCGAATCCTTGTAGACTGTAGTAGTACATGCCACACAGCTTATTCTGGGCCCCATTGTACCGCATGTGAATACAGCCGAACCTTGCAAGTATCATGATGAACGAGGCTTTGTACCCTTGGAATTTTGACGTGAGAGCTAAACGAGACACATCTTGTTTACTGGAAGCTCACCACATCAGAGAGGACGTGCTATGTCATCTCAGGGCCTTTCTACACTCAAAGTTCCGATGGCAGGTGTACTGGAGCGCTAAGTGTCCCTGATGGACCCTTCAATGCTACTGCTTCAGGTAGCAACAAGCTTGTTTCACGGTGGGCACTTCAGAACATCACAGGTCCAGGTGCCAAATGCCACCATTTCAGAATTGTTTTCACCTGCAGGCTGCATATTGAGCTTTTCAGAGCAGCAAAAAAAACCCTGCATTGTAAACCCAAAGTCAGGCTGGACTTCGTTCGGGCCAGAGCCCCGGAAATAAAGAACGTTTCGGGCTTAGGGTTGGAGTGTTTAGGGCCTAGTGTTTAGGGCCTAGGGTTCAGGCTTTGGAGTTGCACGATCTTTCAGGGAGGTCGTAGCGTCATTTCTTGGTGGGAAATCTAGAGTTAAGGATGGGGTTAGGGGTTTGAGGTTTTGCATTGGGAAGCTAGGTCTGTACAATCTAAAGTGGTTTCTGGTTCATGGCTTTGAGGCAAACGCAGGAAACGCAGGAACCCCACACTAGATCTCAAATTGCCGCCACAGGAATCTCCAACAACAGTACATGCAATGGCAGGACCCACATTGAAAAAGCCTAAGGCAAGCAAAGCGCAAGCCTTGGGCGAGTCGCTTTTGTGTACATGGCTCCATGAAGCGCCAGGTCCCTACCTCCTCATAACAATCCCCATAGGAATCCCAATTTCTAAGGGATACTTGCGACAAGTCCAATGTGAGTCGTATGGGGCAGTTCTGGGAGAACCACCCACCTTGTAATTGCCTCTGGGGAGGCGGTTCTTGTAGACGGTTTGGATAGGAGTATGCTCGCTTCCAGAAGGCGTGCGGTAAATGATCTAGGGCATTTTCAGAGAGTATAATTAGTCCCTAAAGCTTGAAAACCCCCACATAGCCTTGTGTCACTCTCTAGATTCTAGATCCAAAGAAAACTGTGATTGTTGTGCGCATCGCCCTTGTGTAGGAGTCCATGTTTGCATGGAGGAGTGTTTATTGGTGTCTCAAAGTCGTGTCTGCTGCGCGGGTTCTCGAAAGTGGTCCAGAAAACTCCAATTCCAAAACCCTCGAAGAGAGCCAACAAAAAGCCCAATACCTCAACTTCCCAAAGCCCAAAAGTTTTGACCTTTGAATCCTAAAGCTTCAAACTCCCAAACCGTGGAACACTGAAACTCAAACCTCCCAAAGCCCTGAGCAGTCACTGCTCATAGGGACATGGGCCCACGCCTGTATTGAATATCAAGGTTGCCAATTTGTTCTTGGCTTTTTGTACAGAAAGTGTGGAGACGCCATGACGAAACTCTGGACTGCAAACCCTTCAACCTGAAATCCTCCACCCTAATTTCGGAACCGAAACTAGCTCAGGTGGAAAGACTAGAGAAGGTGTTTAACTCATTCGACACGAGCGCGCCTTAGAATGTGGGGCAAGAGGCTTGAGAGGGTACAGGGCATAGCTGACAGGGTTTCTGGTTTGAAGGTCAGGGTTCAAGGCTTGGTCTAGTTGAGCCTTCAAGCTTCAGGGGTTTGGAGTTTCCAAGAATGAAGGACGGTCTTTGGCGAGTCCTGATAAGGTGGATCACTGTTTTCGCGGATTCATGTCTGGCTTTGGTGTTCATTATTTCATTTCTCGAATATTGGAACTACCTAGGATCTAGAGCAATGCCATGTCCTAGGAAAAGTCGAGATCTAAGGTGCAGAGCCTATTCTCTTCAATGCGCAATGGTTTCTCTAGCTACTAGCAGGAAGCCTCATCGGCTTTCCGGTGTTACGGACTTTTGCAGGAGCCCCGAGAAAGGATTCATCGCGTTGAGAAGGCTCTCATACATTTATATCTATCGATCTAGCTACCTATCTACCTACATTGTAAGATATTCATAGTTCCGAGGACTCCGCAGCCCTCGAACCCTTAAACCCCCGTCCCTTTAGCCTACAGCCCTCCTTCCCAAAGCCTTGAAAGCCTCCAAGCCATGCTGGAATTCCTCGAAATGGCCCCTATGCAGCTCCTAAGCGGCCCCCTACAATCTGCTTCTTGTCTCTGTATATCCGCAAAGAGACGTTGGATAACCCCCCTAAGCCCTAAGCCGTGGCTCAACCAAGGGACCGCAGTGGCCATATTGAGTGGTCCGAGTTTCGGCAAGCAACATGGCAGCAACTAGAAGCTTTCAGCATGGTTCACAGGGTGTGAGGGTTTTCTCATGGCATTGAGGCACTGAGGGTGCTTGAGTTTTTGTGCCTCATGCTTCAAAGGCTATAGGTGTTCAGGGCTTCAGGGCTTCAGGGTTGTAGGGGTTTAGGGTTAGAGGTTCGGGGCGTTAGGTTTCAGCGCTAAGGGGGCCACATATTTGCCAGAATAGATGACACTGGCATTTCATCCTTTTCCTTTTTAGTCAACAAATGCACACCAGGTCGGTTTAGGTTGACGTTAAGAATTTAAAGCGCAGGTCCTGGAGGTCCTAAATATTGGTTGGATCCCGCATGCCGTGGAACAAACTTGTGGACGTTCTCTTAGCACAGAAAACCCCAAGTCGCTAAACCCGAAGACCTCTTGAACCCCCATCCTGAAGCCTCAAATCCTCATCCATGGCAAGCGGCCCTCAACCTGGCTTGGTATGAGGAGCTACCTCTTGTAGCCTTCTTGCTGATGTGGCAGGTAATAAGTTAATAGGCTTTCAAGAGCTTCAGAGTGCAGATGAATTTGGGGGGTTATCTGGAATTGTTGGGTTACCAGGTTCAGGGGTTGAGGGGTCCTACAAAAGGAAGGTTCTTGACAACCCCGCACCTATGCTTGCAGGACTGTTTCCCGGTTGGTTTTCTCTGTGATTTGCAGAGTTCTCAACCTGAAGCTCCGTTAATTAGGATTCACGATGTGCTTCAAAGTCCATGAAGGGGAGTTGGCTGTTTAAGGGAAGTGCCTATGGTACCATGCACTACTCCCTAACCCTAAACCTCCTTTCAACAGCCAAGTTCTCCATAAATTCTCCCTGCCTAAACACCTCAACCCCCTGCCTTAGGGGTCACGGCGGAACCGCCTGAATGTTCCTGTTCAAGGATATGGACCCTAGAATGATTGAAGTTAAGGGCAAAGGGTGAACGGCAACACAGGGTCCTGGGGGCTACACATGGGATGTTATAGGTACGAGGTAGAGTTTTTGCTGGTGGTTGTCTCGAGTATATATGTCTATGTATTTTTATATATAGAGTGTCCCGCCCCATACGCACGGATCAGAAGTAGAAATCATACAGTTCTCCATAACTCTGAATTCTAAAGCTGCGAACCAAGCCCGCGCGCCCGCAGCCCACAGAGCCTCAGCCCTAAGCCCTACACCCTAAGACCTTAAAGCCCTGTAATTCCTGCAAAGTCATGAAGCCGCGCTGCAACCATGAACACACTCCAAAGCCCAGAAACCCTTACAGCCCCAAGAGCCCTTAAAATGCGCCGAGGCTTTGCATGCCATGTTGAAAGCCACTTGGTTGCAAGCCTCAGGGCGAGGTATTTTCGGGAACTGGGGTTTCTGGGGTTGGAGGTTGGCCTTTGATTCTTCAACTAGTGATTCTGCGCCCAGTGCCTTGCATCAAACAAGCTTCCTAAACCCTGGGCCATGGTCGGGAGTCGTGAGCCTTACACCGTGTTGGGGAGTTGAGGCCCAGCATTTGATGATCAGGTACAGGGCTTGTAAGAGTTTTGACATAGGCCCATGGCTCCTAGACCCTACTACCAATGGACACCAGATTAGCTAGCACCTGTGGTTATAATTTATAGTGTTCGCGTTCTCCTACGGGCATGTGTTTTTGAGTTTTTAGCGTTGTCAGCTAAGTCTCCCTCTATCCAAGTACGTGCGGTGTTGCCTCTAAGTCCTACTCCCACAAACAATGGAACCCTCAGCGTTACATTCCTGATACAATCATTGAACCCATGCTTCATTAATCGCGAAAACCTGGAACTTAAGAATTGTCAAAGCCCCATTCCTGAAGAGAAGATCCAAACCACCCAACCCAAAGGCCCATGCATTTCCTCTTTCGGAACAATGCCCCAGAAGAGCTACGCACGAACCTTGCGCCAAGACCCATTTCATAGGTGAAGGAGTCGACTGACATTTCCGAGGCGAAGCTTCTGAGGCGAAACAGCAGGGATTGGGGTTTAAGGTTCAGGGTCGGGGTTCTTGGTACAGTTTGGAGGCTCTGGTTTTAGGGCAGGACCAGTACCTCCAGCCGAAGGTCTTGCGTACTCAATCCCATAGTTGGTAGGGATTGGATTTCCTAGGATTGTGGTTGAGGGTTTGAGATCCTTCTAGCTAACAGGGAAACTCGCAGAGGCCTCTTAGAAAGGGATAGTATAGCCTTCACAGGGTCCCTTCCAGGCTCATGTTAGGTTGGGGAGTTCCGGGTGCATTGACTCGATTTCGGGAACAGGCCCCCAGAACAGCCTGATGTGATGACATTGCTGTGTTTTCAGAACTGGGCCCTACAAAGGCATATGCAAGCACAATGCCGTCTTCCTGTGAGTCGGTGTAGGTACGAGGGGGGTCATGGACCAATGGGAAGTATGAGCCTATGTAATGCGTGTGAAGAGAGGAGGGAGAGGTATGTTGAGTATGCAAAGATCTTGCAAGAGACTTAAAGCAGTCCAGGTGTAGAGTTAAGAGTTGGTTTCTGTTGTGTTGAAGAGTACTAGGTGATTCGGGACAGCTTCTAGATTCGTAGGGATACTGCTGTAGAGAATGCCTGCAGCTCAACAGTTGCGAGCGCATCCAGTAGTCTTTGCAACATGGCCGCACCGGTGTAAACTATAGCTAGTCTAAAGGGACCGGCATCACGAGACGACACGGCACGTTGACTGTTGGCTGCGATGCACAGCTCAAGACTAGGACTAGCATTGTCAGGCGGATGGCTCAGGAATTCGGAGTTCGGAATCAGGTTATAAGGCCCCGTATTTGAAATTCACAGTTATGTAGTATCTATTGGTAGCAGGGTTTAAGTTTAGGTTTGCCGCCTCAACTCCCCTGATACCAATGGCCCCTACAGATTCTCCTTACAAAGCTGCGATATGTTGGGTCTTAAGCTCTAATGTGTAGTCCAGTATGCTGGCAGAAAAAGTCTGACTGATGACAGGTGAGGGTGCAGTTGGTACACACCTTCTTACTAACAGCTTGCTCTTAAGTTCTGATCCCATGTATACGGTAGTCTGAAGAAAGCCTCTCCCAAGCAATCTGAAGACCTAGGATAACAAGGTCTCTGCAGTCTTTGCTCCCTCAGCAACACCAAAATTGCGCATGCCAGGTATTGGAAAGAAGCTGCTCCTTGGCTACAGCTCATACAACCTTGAGCTTCATCATAGGAGGGTCTTGGTCCTGAAAGTCCGTGTGGATACTGTAGGAAACCACCCGTGTTTTGTAATCCACCTGGCTGGGCAGTTTCTGTCGATGCAAATATCCTCGCACCACGCAAGGCCCCCCCAACACCCAAACTTTCGTGATCCACAGGATCCGGGTGAGATAGGGTGGTCAATAGTGATATGAACTCTCAGACCGCAGCTCTACTCCTTTAGGGCTGCCCTTAGCCAGTCCCTAGGACGCATGTCTTTAACCAAGCGTAGGGAAACACTTAGGCCGAAAGCCAGGTCATCGTCCATAGTCCTGCAGAGACACTGTTACCCAAGCGTTTTGCAATCTGCCGCGCTGCAAACCCCAAACCTTCGCCTCTAAACCCCCTACTGCCTAAGGCCCGAAACTACCACACCCTAAATCTCTAGATCCCAAACCTACCACCACACGCCCCCGAAAAAAAAAAAAAAATCAACATTGTTTCCATGTTTCCAGGATACGGATAATGATGGCCGCCTTGGCTTTCACGAATTTCTGGCCTGGCACGGTTCCATGTTTCCAGACGGCCGGCCGCCCATTGTTGCTTCTTTTCTTCGGGTACAGAGTTTTGAGGTTAAGGGCGTGGGCTTGTAGCGGGTTGAGCGTGAAGAATGTAACGTAGGACTTGGATATGATTTATGGCCTTTCTTCTGGGCTTGGAGATTATTACGGGGATCATGGTATCTCTCTGATGTTCTGTACCCCCTGGAATGTCTTGGATCCTGCGCTCCTGAGCGTTGAGGGTTCCAGGCACAACCAGCGCCTTGCATACTGTAGGCACCTGCAGACTACGAGGCTATACTTGAATCAGATAAGCACCAGCTACTCAACCGTAGCGTGGAGAGAGCTAGTGTTTGGTTTCGACTATTTTCGTCGACGGAATAGACTAAATTGGCCCAGACGGAATGATAGAAAGGGTACGGACCAGAGCGCTTGTGTCTCCTAGACGGAATAGTAACAACAGAATAGTGAGAATGGATCAGCCGCAACCCTTAGAGTCACAAGAACTGAGAAAGAGGAGTGAAGAGAAGCCGTGCAGCCTCGGATTTGGTAACCATATGAATCCCTTACCAAGGAGCTTTCTCGTGATTAAAGGCACCCCCCGCCAACATTCCCCTACACTGTTGATTGCATTACATCTCATTATAGCGTAGTGACGTAGTGCTATCCTGATACCAGTTTGGCCTTGCTGCATATTGATGAGTGACAGCAATGCTATGCATGCGCTCCCCACCAGAACCATGGCACCTTCAAAGAGGGCTTTGCGTGACTCCATGTTGCTTTAGGGGACGTTGAATGTATGTTGGTTTGAAGACAGTTCGAACACATGCGGAAACTCTATACGTTTCTTCTACTACACCTAAACCATGGCAAACTTTAGGGGACTGAAAGGCTAAGCCCCAAGGCCCAGCGAGCCTGAGTCGAGAATGAGAAGCCCAAACCCTTCCTAGGCCCTACCCTGATCCCTTGACCTCCACAAGTCGTCGAGGCAAGACCCAGTGAGTCTGAGCCCAGACCCATAGAGTCGAGAACCTTGAGACCGGAATTGCTCGGCTTCCCTCATTGCACAGCTTGCAGGGTTTAGGCTAAGTTTGTGGTTTAAGGTCGGAACTTGGAGTTTCACCTTTGAGGTATTGGGTTCGGAGTTGGGGAACAAAATTTGAGGTTTGCAGGGTTGGGGTCCCACCCTAGACTTTGGTCTTTGGGCTCAACACTGTTAAACTTAGGGCGTTATTCTAGGGCCTATAGGGCTTCAGTTTTGGAAGCTTAGGATTTCAGTGTTCGGGGTTGCTGGACCTCGAGGTTGACCTTTGACATCACAGCTAGTTGTATGTCTTCATCTTTGCTTTCTCAGTCTGCTCTTGCTGCAGGTAGCATCCTGGGCTTAAGGATTGCCAGAGGCGGTCTCCCAGTTAGGGCGTAATTACGAGTGTAAGCGCGCAGCAGGTGCGAATCTTACTGGTTCTTGGTCTGGTCCAGGTACGTGCTCCAGGACTCTGGATCTTCTGTGCAGGTATGAGGTACCATGCCCGTTAAGGGAAGAGAATCGCCATTCTCAGAGTCATGGACTCTTTTGCAGACGACTCGCAAAGGCTAGCTAGCTTGCAGCTGAGGGGAGCTGGGTGCGGACGCAGACTTCTGGCAAAAATATGCGATTCCCTCACAATGTAGGTATTCGCAGGACTGGGACCATCGTTGCGTAAGGCCACAGGTAGTCTCAGCTCCAAACGGAATATCAGAGATAATGCCAGGATTGTCGCGCGAAATTTGGTGAGCTGACTTCGAAGCTCAGTCATCTATCTAATGAATCATGGGTTACTGCTGCTTTGGGGATGAATATAGCTTTCAACCTAGGGCCCGATCATATTGCTGACTGGGCAGCTTCTTATTTTGGGCGCAATGGACATGGAGAATGCTCTGAAGATTCGCTGTTGCTGAGATTTGTCGGAGGTCTGCATAGGTCTGCAGATGTTGCTGCGGCCCACAAGGCATTCTTGACTCGGCCCGAGGGTTCCTGTGCCCATGTCTTGGTCGATCCCTCCTTTCTGAGCTTCAGCGAATTTAGTGAAAGCCCTGGAGCCAGAACGCCAGCGTAAGGACTCAATTGTTGGGAGGTACCAAACGATGCAGTGAAGGTAGCATATCCTGTTGAGAACCCCGAGTTCATGAAGCCTCCAAGATCGGCTTGGAAACGTCTTTCTCCTCAACCAGCTTAGATCTATCAATGTGATCTCACTACCATCGAGAGCTGCAATGGTACAGAATTGGCTTGCTTGAGTCTTGCTAACTAGCTAGCCATTTCACACACCACCCCTCGAAGTAGGGCTTAACTAAGGCGGCGCAGAGCATCTCTTTGCCACACCACAAAAGACTTCAAACCTCAACACGCCCTAAACCCTAAAGGCCAGACCCTAAGCCAAGAACCTCTTGACGGAGTTTAGATCCTACAACGCAACTCGAAAATCCAAAATGCCGAATTCTGACCCCTGACCAACGTCATATGTGGGACGCTGAGGGTTGCTGCTAGTGGTTTCTGGAAATTATGGGTCATTTTCTAGTCTCTTTATCGCAGGTGGAGGGTTTTTAGGGGCATAGGGCTACACTCAGGCTGTGGAGGTACATGGCGGGTGGCAGAGTGCTAAGGATTTTTGATCTTAGCGGTTTAGGGTCTACTTTGGCATTTAGGATTCTTAGCCTTTAGGGTTTGGAGCTTCGAATTTAGGGTCTGGGGCTGAGGGCCACTCCCGGCAGCAGCCGTCCCTCATATTTAGTCCATGTAGGAGGCCATATAATATGCTTACATATACTCTTTATCGGGCTGTTACTGCATGTTCCGTGAACTGGTATTTGAACGTGCAATCTTCAAGGTGGCCATCTGCCAATTACACCAATTACATGGCCCGTAAGGAGCCGGCGGTGGAATTAGAGGACTGCACGAAGTTACCGCAACGGGAAGCATCAAATCCTAAACTCGATTTCTCAAGCCACGAAGTTCTGATCTTAGTCTTTCCTCGGGCGGCAATTCTATGCCCACTCGATTTTTGTCATCACACATGTGTGCGTCACCAATCTCACGATACATAAGCAGGGATTGGTGCTCAGAGTGGCTTACAAGCGGCAACATTTCAAGCATTTCAAGCGGAGATGTTTGATGTCGAAGCTTCGAGGCTTGAAATAAGAAGAACGTGCCCACCCCATGCACATATATGAACGTATATTCCCTCTTTTCTTTGTGGACATGATATTTGTTAGCATTTCTCTCACCTAGAGTGCCCTCTTCAAATGTTACACCTCAAACCCACCTGGTGGGACTCTAGTTCCAGCAGCTCGGAGATGATCGACCTAGGAGTGATTCTACGCTGATTTCGGCAGTGCCCTTTTTGCGATTGTGCATTCTTCTATTGGCGCTTCAAGACACAAAGCTCAGGATTCAGGACTTTGAACTTGGGGTTTAGGGCTCGAGCTCAGGGTGTAGAGTGGCTGATGGAGGGCGTCGGGCTGAGGCATGTCTTTAAAAGAGGTCTTCCCCTGTATCTGTTGGGAGTTACAAGACAGGGAAGCATCATTTTGAGACACCCAATTCTACAGGGCTCTTGGACATGGATTTTAATCAAGTTGGGTTGACCGCTCCAGATTTAGCCTTTTTATAGCACAAATGCAGAAAGGAATACTACGCAGGCATCAATACTTCTATGGCCAGATACATCTTGCGATGCGGGGAATGACATTGTGTTTTGGGGCAAGTCAATGTGGACCATCTGAAAACATCGAAACGCAGCATGCCAGGAAAGTTTTTGGATGCCCTTCATTTTCATGGCTCCGGAGCGAACCTTAGGCAGGTACACCCAAACCGCAAGCTTAAACCCTACAAACTCCTCTCATCTCTTCATAACCCCGATGAACTCCCAGGATCTAACGCCTGATCCAAATAGCCCAACAGTGATATGGCCATTGCATTTTTCTAGTTTGGGGTTGACGGTTTAGGGTCTGCAGGTTTGGTGTTGCAGATTTTAGGGTGTAGGGGTTCAAGTTTCAGGGTTTAAGGCTAAGGCTTGCTTGGAAGCTGCCACCTTTAGGGTAATTTTCAGGCTTTAAGGTTCCAACAACGACAGGCATCTGCTTGCATGTCAGAAAGCCCCAGAGCTTGTGCGCCTTGATGCGCAAAACGTCATCAACTTACCGTGGTGTGGGAAACCCAAGAAACAGAGATCATGCCCAGTTTTTTTGCTACGTTGCTTGCCCTTCTTGCTTTTTTAAGGTGAGGGGCCTTTGAATGGTGCCCAAAATGCTGATGGAAGATGTCTGGCGTGACTGAGGATACATGTACATTATAAGCTACTGCCGTAGGGCGTGAAATGGAGAATTTAGGCATGATGTGGGGTGGCTATCCAGCCATTGCATGGCTAAAAGAAAGTCCTGTGCTGTGTACACGTGTCACACCCCCCAACCAAGCTGACATAGAGCCCAGAAGGGGCACCTATGAAGGCCTTCTCCTTGCCAAAGCATCCTATGAGGCAAGTTAATGCCCATGATGAGTGTATGTAGTGAGAAGTTAGAAGACATCCATCCAAAAGCTGTGCCTGAAAAATGACTGGGTCACTGTTCGACATGGCTCACTTCATCAGTTTCTACAGAATGGAAGCTGCATCTTCTTCTGCCCCCCTTTAAAACCCTACAGTAAGCCTTGAGCCTTGAAACAGTAAATCTTGAAAACTGTAAGCCCCAAACCCCAAATGCCTACACTCTACAGGAATCTAAAGCATGATTGCCCAAACCGCTCCTCAGACCCTTAACCCCCTAAAGCCCTACACCGTTGCACCCTGAGTCCTAAACTGAAATCCAAAAAGACGTCCTAACAATGACCCAGAAAACCTCGAGCCTTCAATTCGAGGCAGTGGCTTTCCCTTTGGGCCTTTGCATGCTATACATCCAACGCTTGGGGCTTGCTTCCGTCCAGGATTGAAAAATCAGCGTCTTGAGTTCAGGGGTCAGGGTCTACAGATGATTCTAGAGGTTTGAGGGATAGGATTAGGTTTTAGGACTATAGGTTTTGAAATGCAAGGGTTAGCTTTGCAATGATCCATCATGTATTCTCTTAGTGTTACTTTTCCTACTCAGGGTCTTGCGGTGGCAATGCACTGCAATGTATGTAAGCATGCCTCTCTTCCTACGTAGTCCACATACTGCTCCCTTGGACAGACATTCAACGGTTGATGACTTCTTCGACCGGAAGGCACATAGCTATGTGCCGTTTCTTTTTGAGGAACCCCAAAAGAGCCTCCAGCTACCCTGACGAAGAGCCCGCCACAAACAAAAAATCTTGACCACCCGCCCCCATGAACTCTGAACTCTCAAGCGAACCTTCAAAGACAAGAACTGAACATACAAACGCGTACACGCCAAACAGCGAAGCCTAAACCGAATCCCTAGACATGTATCGGCCAAGCCCGACGACGAAGCATTGAAGCCCCCAGCCACTTACTGGGTAGGATCGCTTCTGAGAAGCGTTCTGCCTTCCTCCTTCCTTCAAGGACCCTGCAGCCACACTCAAGGATCCTCCCTCCACAAGTAGGCTTCAATGGAATCCCGTCTGTGTGGGGACCCCTCGCCCTGAACTGAGCAGAGGATCCTTGTGCTGAGTGAATGTGTGGTTGAGGGCCCTACGCTGTCTTAAGCCTAGGGATCCTTTTTGGTGTGGGAGTCTTCGCGCCTAATGTAGAAGCCTGCTGAACTAAACACATTTGACTTGAAAACCTCCATGCTATTGTGGTATACCATCCACACCACCGCTCTACTTTCAGCACTCCTGTTTAGGCCTCTACATTGACCTGGTGGTTGTTTTTGGATTTCAGAGTCTCTTCCTGCACAGGGCACAGGGCTCGGGACCCTTGGTTACATATACCTTGCTTCATGGAATTCACTTCAGTGCATGCTAGGTATGACCCGGCCGCGTGTAGATACAGGTGGCTATAGAAAAAACTTGCCTCATTGCCTATCATGTTGAATGTTGCCTGTAATGCACATATGGGCCAGTATGAAGAATAGATAGCGTTCGAGGCGAAGGAGTGTCTACCAGTGGGGAGTGCTTTCAATGGTATGAGCAGCCTCTTTAGGCGCATGTGTTTAACCGAACG
Source organism: Symbiodinium pilosum (assembly GCA_905231905.1). Lineage (NCBI taxonomy): Eukaryota > Dinophyceae > Suessiales > Symbiodiniaceae > Symbiodinium > Symbiodinium pilosum. The sequence goes on along the minus strand of CAJNIZ010000136.1, from coordinate 6,734 downwards.
AGACTTCGAATCTTAGACCCTAAACCCTTAAACTGCACAGGATTGGCACCCTGGAATGGGGAAGCTATGAGAGAGCTTTACAAAATATTGAAGCAGCCTTCATTAAAAAAAGAGTGTCAGGACTATCCGACTATCCTTCAAAATGCTTTCTCATTTGCGCTCGTGCTGATCCCAATAAATTCCTAGGGCCGAACCCGAAACCCATCGCGTTCACTTTTAGAGTTGGGAAGGTTGGGTTAGAAAGCTACGGATACTCTGGATCCAGCTGCATGGCTTCAATCATACTACGGCTCTGATATGATATGATTAGAGGGGTGTTCTTGCATTCAGGACTTTGGGGCTCTCGGGCTGTAGCCGTCCTTTGACAAAGAAACGGGATGCTTGCCGGCTTACCATTGAAGACATATTATGTCTCCTTGTTTTGGAATTTTGCCTCCTGCCTCCGTGAGGCAACCAAAAGAACCATGCAACGAAGATTCCAAGCCATCAAGGGTCCAGCAACAGTGACTTTTTCAAAGATAGTCTTGCATTGCACGGCTGAGCTGAGAATGCAAGTTGGAGAGGCATTGCCGACAGGGCTATCTGGCTGGTGAGACTTAGCAATCATGTTCACATAGTGGAGCTACAAGGAGGTTTGCGGTTGTACTGCCACACGAATACTATGTGCAGTGTGAAATGAGAGCTTTGATTGCGGAACTCTGATCTCATTATCAGGCTCTAGACATTCAACCTTAAATGAGGCAGCTGGGGTGGGTGCGTTTCAGGATTTAGCCTTGAGGCGTGCTATTTCGTACGTGGTTCAGCAGGGTTTAGGGGTTTATGAACCTTGAAATCTCAATTAAAGCAGCAAAGCCCTTGAACATCATCTGTCCAACTTCCAAAGAAAGCGCCTTTAGGCCAAAACCCTGAACCGGAAGACTTGAAACCCGAAATCCCCCAAACCCTGGAACCCTTTAAGGGGCATCGCTTATGGAACTCGCCAGTTTAGGGTTTACAGCATGGGGTTGAACGCTTTAGGGCTTGGCGCCAGGGTAAGGTTAGGGTATAAGTTCCTGAAGTTCCCAGGCCCAACATTTTCGAAAAGGAATACCACGGCATCCACTAGCATGTAGCACCGTGACAAAGTGGGCTAACAGTTTCCAGGCATTCGAAGGCCCGCCTTCCCGACGGCAAATAGCAGTGAGGCCTAGACAATCCCTAAACCCAAGACCTAACCTGTGCAAACCTGAGATGAGATGCCGTAAGAAGAGGGCGGTGATTGAGACACAGGGGATGAGGATGTATAGGTTAACGTTTCCGTTATGGCTTGGGGGCTGAGTCTAGGGCAATAATGGTTTGACAGGAAGAGCTTAGAAGTTTAGGCCTGTCAAGGACCAAGCGAGTCCAAGGCTTCTTCCGCCTGTCTGGGATCGCATGTCGCTTTGCCTCTCCCTTCTGACTGGGTAGCGACAGGGTGCTGGGGACAGCTTAGGGGTGGATGGTTCGGGCAGGTCTGACATGACAGACTGAGTATCTAAGTATCAATCCAAAATCCACCAGGAAAATACACAGCATGATCCCCAGCAGGCCACCTTCACAACAAATTGGCCACTTACGCCTAAAAGACTCCGCCATGCTCTTTAGGTTATTCGTCCTGGCTCAGAGTTTACCTAGACCCTCCCTGCAGTGTCTGCTTGCTGGGTGCAATGAGGTTCCTGAGCAACAGGATACCGAACCCACAAAGGAACTACATCGAAGGGTCTGAGTAGCAAGATGGCATAGGTGATGAGTTCGAACATGCTCTATTTACTTTGAAGCTTCCGTGTCACCAAATCAAAATCAGGCCGTAGGGTAGCAAGTAAACTTCAGTTTTCACCGCCTCACGGAGGACTCCCGAAAGTTCAGGGTCTAGGGTTTCAGAGCTTCGGGATTGCAAGCTTAGTGTGTAAGATCCACGGTTTAGGGTTCAGGCTTTGATGGCGTTGGATATCAGGCTCAGCATCGTGTCCGAAACGTGTGAGCAAAACGTTGCAGCAACTGAGAGGCAGCCATCGCTACCCGTGTTTTGTGAGTCCTGCGGCGGAGACAACCTGCTGGCAACGGTTGTAACCTGGTTGTCGACTTCTGAAATTTCATCTGGGAGCCTGTGGACAAAAAAGGGAACTCTAGGTGGGTGCTCATTACTGCAGTCCCCGTGCTCAGGAGTGATTTAGGCACGCTTCCGTTCTTTACGAGAAATAACCAGCTCATCATATAAGGTCCTGCCCTGCCGACAAACATGATGGACTTGTCGCTCGGGACCGCACTTGAAAGCCCAACGCTCCGTAACCAACGCGCCCACTTGTCGAAGGGCTGCAACAAAAATATGCAAACTCAGAATCTCATGTGATAGGCCTCCTTCAAAGTCAAAGTACAATTGATTTTGTGTGGCCCCACAGCCCACCCTCAAACCCTACCACCTCTTCAGCGTAGCCAAATCAGCACGACTTCACCAAACATGATAGTATATCGCCCAGCTCCCAATCCAAAAGACCTGAGCCCTTGTCGAATTATTGTGGTGTAGCCCGGTGTAGGTGTCTCCGCCAGCGAGCATGATTGTTGATTATTGCCATGAGGCTCCCAAGTCACGTTCGTCCGGCACGACGATGGCAAATGATAAGTTACAGCCCAGTGGTCCAAACATAAAGAGTTATAACATCCAACATGGGATGACTTTTTGCAACTTATCCTTCCTCCTAGGTCTAGAGAAGGAATTTTGATGTGCCAACTTTCTGGTTTCTAATTACCGGGTATGTGTCAGACCTTTGGTTGTCTGATGGGTGACTCTTTCCAGGATTGCATAGTTTGGGTGTAGTAGACTGTTGCACATGCCGCGCAAAGGTGTTTCAATGGCTTCCGATTTGCAGAGCATTTATTCCAGGATGATCAACAGCGTCTTTTATGTTTCGGAGGTCGTGCGGTCAGTTTTATTTCCCTAGCAGCCACGTTTGAAGAAACCGCCACTTCATTTTCGTAGGCCACTGACATGCCTCCTAGCAAAGTTGTTTGAGAAAATCCTTGCAAGTGCAACCCGGTATCGACTCTTATAGGAGTTTTATGAATTCGGCGTACCTGTCCGGAGGAAGTGCAGTAGAGCATGATTGTTGAGACTTTGAGAAAGGAGTTTCCTAAGAGATATAATCTCTCCCATGATGCTCGAATCGGGCCATAGCGGCGATATCTATCATCACAGCATGGGGCATGGGGGTGTCTCAAAGCGGGAAGCGATAATCTTAGAAGGTTCCCGTAAATCCGAACAAGACATCATGCGGGTCCTGAAGCCACGGATGCGGAATGTGGGAGTCTCACGAATCCATAGCTTCACCTTCGATCTGATCTGGGAGTCTTTCACTTGCAGAGCAGGTTTGATTTTCCAGGGCAGCTATGCTTGGCACCTCTAATTTAGGGGACCAATTTGTTGAAGTATTGCGAACGTACAAAGGTTTGTGTGTACAGCTTGTGGATATCCGTCTTTTCAGCCCTAGATGGTTTGTTTATGTGGTTTCACATTCCTTCATATACCCGTGTGTAGAAATACTTATGTCAAAGAGCGATTTCCCCAAACCAACAAGGAACCAACTCAGCAGGATGGTAGTGTTTCTGGCCCCTCTGAAAGTCAGCTTTGAACTCCGAACTCGAAAGAGTGTGTTGCGCATTTGTTTCGAGGATGGTGGTTCTAACCTTGAATCGTGCACTCCAACCAGTCTCCTAAGATTCCCAGATGCTCTTGCTTTCAAAGCTATATGGCAGTGGTTGTAGCTTGGACCTCCGGCCGGTACCCAGAGGCGGACGACGACTACTGTTGCCGCCAACACTGGAATTCTATTCATTTATTTAGGAGTTAAGATTCAGGTGCGAGGGCTTTTTTCTATTCGAAACAACACTGACCTATGCATCTGAAGCTGAAGCATCGATGGCCCTTGCACGACCTAACATGGAAGCCCATGTAGGCCCTTTCCAACTGACAGTAGCCCCCATAAGGCCCTGTTTAGGGTTCCATTTTAGTTTTGGCTTTCTGTACGGCCGAAACAGGCTCCTGTTTTGGACACGGTAACATCAAAATCTGAGCCCGCGCCCGAAAGCCCGAACACCACACATCTATCACAAGTTTGAGGGTTGAGGGTTGCGCGGATTGCTTTGTTCTTGAGTGTTCTCTTGTTCGATTTGATCATGCCAACAGTCCAGAGTTAGGGTTCAGGGGCATACGCCCAGCAGGCATAGAATCCTCAGTAGTAGCTATAGAAGGGACATTCGCAATCTTAAGACACGTGCATGAACGCAACGTAATGCAACAAGTCGGTTTAATAAGGCAGCTTTCACTATGAGGCTTCCCGCCGCAAAGTCTGGCATCGAAACCTCCAGCAGTCGCGTTTCATCACCTTTAACTTTAACCCAGGGCAAACAACATAATGCTGCAGAAGCTGTCATCTTTTCTGGTGCTGTCAGCAACTTATGCTGACCGCGGACTTGCAGAACTTATCGGAAGTGAGTGGTTCCTCGCCGTTCAGACCACAGTGAAAGGAGTGCTGACAGAATGTCTCGCATCGTGTTCCTGCCTCTGGTAGCAGGACAGTGGAGTCAAAGTGCCTTCAACCATGCCTTGTACTACAACTTGGGCAAAATGCCAAAAAGGCCACGTTCTCCAGCTGCGCTACACCATGCAACAGCGAGAAAGTTACCCTAAAAAAACACAACCATGCGCATTGGGGTTTGTAAAGCATTGGAGGCTAGGCAGCTTTACAGCTGGGGCCGTCTTCCACACACGCGGCTTCTTAAAAAGGTTTTGCATCCAGGAAGCTAAATTGCGTCCCTAGTACAGGGGAGCAGCAAAACTCCAACCCCATAAACCTTAAACCTCAACCCAATTGCCAAGCCCGACCGCCCTTTAAAGTAGCTATCATTGAGGCTTTCCTGCGCAGTTCCCCACGGACGTGGCCATTCCTTCTAGCTTTTTCCATTCGAAGGTGGAAAGCCGGCAGCTTCCCAAATCCGAGCGGGCCTGTTTCAAGTTGCAGAAAATTACTACATTTGTTTTGGGGTCCACATGGGGATTGTGCGAAGAAGTTGGCAGCACAGCACGGGGATCCTGACTAAATGTTTTGGAAGCTGCCAACTGCGCAGTCTGTAATCAGTGGTCGCGCACCTTCTCTTGACACCCACGGCGTGCGCTCCCCTCATGCATCCCAGAGCATAAACACATGATTTAGAGGAGTCTAGGGCATAGCGTCAAGGGCTGAAGGCCTGATATACCTGGAGGGTACCCTGTACCCTCAAGACATAGATGCTTCTATGTTCATTCCCGAAGCAAGATCAGTTACTGCAGGCTTTAGGCCCTTTAGGCACGACTGCTTTTGAGCGTGGATATGGGTATCCAAAATGGCATAAGGACTGTGCCTCAGAATATCACACGTAACATGGAGTGACTGTACTATTCCCTCAAACCCCGTAAACTTTACACCCTGAAGTTTCAAACCCTATCCGTTTAGCCCCAAGCCCTCAACCCTTCAGATCCTGAAGCATGGGCCCTTCAAAGTCCCAAGCCCTGAGTCTCTTGGTCCCTATTTCTTTTCTCCGAGTATGGGAGATGCTTTCTTAGATAGCGGAGGGGGTTTTCCGTCGCAGCCGGCAATTTTGAAGTGGAAGCCGCAGAGCTTTGAGAAGACCCATCACAAGAGCGACTCCCATGACAATCTCTGCAATAGCTTATTCCCAGTACCCAAATGACCACGGGGCTTAGATTCCAAACGCTACGTAGAGTCGGACTCCCACAACCAGGGAATGGTTGCCAAAAGAGCGTGTGGATATGTGAGCTTTGGAGCTTGAGGCACGACTTTTTCCATTTAATGCCTAGGCTGCTCGGAAGGTCCTCCCGGCCTCCCGGTTGGGGTTTAGCATAATCACGTGCCCCCTTCAGAATTACCCGCAGCGCCAACAATGAAGCTTCGTGTGGCTTGATCAGCAACATTCAATGTTATTAGTGTGTTGTGCGATTTGACTTTGGCAGACTTCCAAAACGTCTGGGGCACGCCCCCATAAAGCTGATGCAAAGAAGTTGCGGGGTGAAAAGCGCATATACAGACAGAGAGCAACTATCCACGGAAGGACTTGGCTTCAAGGAGTTCGGCGTGTTGCATCAACAGTGGGCGTCTCTGAATGTTGAGAAGTATCCTCAATGCATGTTGCATCAAACTGCGGTCGGCACTGTCCGAAACCCTAAGCCTTGCCGGTCGTTGGACTTTAGAAAAAAGATGCCTGCAAGCCCCAATTTAGACGAACCCCTATGCAGGCCGAGAATGCCAGAAGAAACGCCACACAGCCTAGGCGTGAAACAATAAGCCCCGCCCCCTGAACCCCGACTCCCTAAACGCTGGATCCGCAACAAGCCCGAAACACTGGACGAGTAGCAGCAGTGAAGCGGGTCCTACTGCCAGAAATTTCCCCCACTTTACACCGCTCTTGAAGAAGCCAAAGTCGGGCATCCCTGTCATAATCGTCATCTTCTTGTGTCGTTCTTATTGTTTCTACCGGCAATAGTAACACTGCAGTAGTAGTAGTAGTAGTAGTAGGAGGCGCCTCCCCCCCTAGGGGCTACACTTTTTTTACAATGGACCATAATGGGAAAGGGGTGGGGGGGGGTAGTTCCGTGCTGAGAAAATTGATTCGGGAGGCAACAACTCGTGGATAGCATAAGGGGTTTTCGGCCAATGATCCACGCA